>CP141129.1:75480224-75726794 GCA_035236585.1 Warburgia ugandensis | reverse complement strand
AATATTGGCTAATTAGTGACAATTAAGTTCTTCTTTTAAGACTAAAATATTAAAACATAGGGATATGTATACAAGTTATCTTTTAATATAGTTGGAATGTGACATTGCTCTTTCTTGTGTAAATTAGATATTTTGTGCATTTTTGACATTTGTACCCTCGACCTTCAAAATAGTAGAATTAGTCCTAAGTAGTGATAATTAAGTGATTTTTAAGACTAAAATATTCAAAATAAAGAGATATGTATATACTTTATCTTTTAATATGGCTGGAATATGAAATTACACTTGCTTGTGTAAGATTAGCTATTTTGTGGATTTTTTATGTCTGTGCGCTAGACCATCAAATTTTATTCAAGAAAGAGCTATTTCACATTCCAAGTATATTAAAAGATAAACTGTATGCATACCCCTGTATTTTGAAAATTTTGGTAGTAGAAATCACTTAATTATTTTGTTTTTAATGTCGAAGTGCGAATGTAAAAAATGCACTGAGAATATGTAATTTTACTCTAGAAAGAGCAATTTCACATTCCAACTATATTGAAGGATAAATTGTGTACATATTCATATATTTGAAATATTTTAGTCTTATGAATCACTTAATATCACTAATTAGCCAATATTCTATTGTTTTGAAGGTCCAGGCACAAATGTAAAAGTGTACGGAATATCTAATTTTACATAAGAAAGCAATCTCACATTGCAACAATTTCGAAAGATACATATCCCTATATTTTGAATGTTTTTAGTCTTACAAATCACTTAATTATCACTAATTAGGCTTAATTCTACTAATTTGAAGGTCTAGGGTACAAATGTAAAAATGCACAAAATATCTAATTTTGCAATAGAAAGGGCAATTTCACGTTCCAGTTATATTAAATGATAAATTGTGTACTTATCCCTAAATTTTGAATATTTTTGTCTTAGAAATCATAAATTTGGCTTAATTCTATTATCTTGAAGGTCCAGGGTACAAATGTAAAAGATGCACAAAATATATAGTTTTATACAAGGAAGAGCAATTTAACATTCTAGCGTATTTGAGATAAATTGTACACATATCCCTACATTTTGAATATTTTAGTCTAAGAAATCACTTATTAGGCTTAAATCTAATGCTTTAAAGGTCGAAGTACGGATGTAAAAAGTCCACAAAATATCTAATTTTACACAAGAAAGGGAAATTTCACATTGCAATTACATTAAAAGAAAATTTGTATACATATCCCTATATTTTGAATATTTAAGTGTTAAAAGTCACTTAATTGTCACTAAGCGGGCTTAAGTCTCTTGTTTTGAAGGTCAAGGGTACAAATGTAAAAAATGCACAAAATATCTAATTTTACACAAGAAAGAGCAATTTCACGGTTCAATTATATTAAAAGATAAATGACATACACATTCCTTAATTTTGAATATTTTAGCCTTACATATTACTTAATTATAACTAATTTTTCTTAATTCTACTGTTTTGAAGGTCTAGGGTACAAATGTAAAAAGACGCACAAAATAACTAATTTTACACAAGAATGAACAATTTCACATTCCAACTAAAGTAAAAGATAATTTTTGTACCATGGACATTCAGAATAGTAGAATTGAGACAAACTGGCGATAATAGAGTGATTTCCAAGACTAGTTAGTTCAAAATATTGGGATACGTATACGATTTATCTTTTTAAATAGTTGGAATCTAAATTGCTCTTTCTTGTGTAAAATTAGATATTTTGCGCTTTTTTACCTTTGTACCATGGTCATTTATAACAGTAGAATTAAACAAAATTAGGTATGATTAAGTGATTTCTAAGACTAATACAGGCAAAATATTAGGAAATGTATACAATTTATCTTTCGCTATAGTTGAAATGTGAAATTGCACTATCTTATGCAAGACTAGATATTTTGCGGACTTTTTACTTTTGTCCCCTCGACATTCAAAACAATACAATTACGCCAAATTAGGGATAATTAAGTGATTTTTGTGGCTAAAATATTCAAACCATAGGGATACGTATACAATTTATCTTTTAGAATAGTTGGAATGTGAAGTTGCTCTTTCCAATGAAAAATTAGATAATTTGTTCATTTTTACCGTAGAGCTTCAAAACAGTACAACTAAGCCAAATTAGAGACAATTAAGGGACTTTTAAGAATAAAATATTCAAAATATGGGGAGGTGTATACAATTAGTTGGAATGTGAAACTACACTTTCTTGTGCAAGATTAGATACTTTGTAAATTTTTTACGTTGGCACCCTAGACCTTTAAAACAGTAGAGTTAAGCCCAGTCAGTGATTATTAAGTAATTTTTAACACTAAAATATTCAATATGTGTGCTTATGTATACAATTTATCTTTTAATGTAGTTGGAATGTTAAATTGCTCTGTCTAGTATAAAATTAGATGTTTTGTGTATTTTTTACATTTGTACCCTGAAACTTTATAAAAATAGAATTAAGCCAAATTAGTGATAATTAAGAGATTTGAACCAAAATGTTTAAAATTTAGGGATATGCATACAATTTATCTTTTAAGATAGTTGGAATGTGAAGTTGCTCTTACTTTTGCAAAGTTAGATATTTTACATTTGTACACTGGACCTTCAAAATAGTAGAATTAAGCACGATGAGTGATAATTAGGTGATTTCTGAGACCAAAATATTCAAAATATATGACTATTTATACAATTTATCTTTTAAAGTAGTTGGAATGTGAGATTGCTCTTTCTTGTGTAAGCTTAGATGTATTGTGCATATTTTACATTTGTGCCTGGACCTTCAAAACAATAGAATATTGGCTAATTAGTGACAATTAAGTTCTTTTTTTAAGACTAAAATATTAAAACATAGGGATATGTATACAAGTTATCTTTTAGTATAGTTGGAATGTGACATTGCTCTTTCTTGTGTAAATTAGATATTTTGTGCATTTGTACCCTCGACCTTCAAAATAGTAGAATTAGTCCTACGTAGTGATAATTAAGACTAAAATATTCAAAATAAAGAGATATGTATATACTTTATCTTTTAATATAGCTGGAATATGAAATTACACTTGCTTGTGTAAGATTAGCTATTTTGTGGATTTTTTATGTCTGTGCGCTAGACCATCAAATTTTATTCAAGAAAGAGCTATTTCACATTCCAACTATATTAAAAGATAAACTTAATGCATGCCCATGTATTTTGAAAATTTTGGTCGTAGAAATCACTTAATTATTTTGTTTTCAATGTCGAGGGTACGAATGTAAACAGTGCACAAAATATGTAATTTTACTCTAGAAAGAGCAATTTCACATTCCAACTATATTGAAGGATAAATTGTGTACATATTCATATATTTGAAATATTTTAGTCTTATGAATCACTTAATATCACTAATTAGCCAATATTCTACTGTTTTGAAGGCCTAGGGCACACATGTAAAAGTGTACGGAATATCTAATTTTACATAAGAAAGCAATCTCACATTGCAACAATTTCGAAAGATACATATCCCTATATTTTGAATGTTTTTAGTCTTACAAATCACTTAATTATCACTAATTAGGCTTAATTCTACTAATTTGAAGGTCTGACCGTACAATGTAAAAGATGCACAAAATATCTAATTTTGCAATAGAAAGGGCAATTTCACGTTCCAGTTATATTAAATGATAAATTGTGTACTTATCCCTAAATTTTGAATATTTTTGTCTTAGAAATCATAAATTTGGCTTAATTCTATTATCTTGAAGGTCAGGTACAAATGTAAAAGATGCACAAAATATATAGTTTTATACAAGACGAGCAATTTTACATTCTAAGCGTATTTGCGAGATAAATTGTACACATATCCCTACATTTTGAATATTTTAGTCTAAGAAATCACTTATTAGGCTTAAATCTAATGCTTTAAAGGTCGAGGTACGGATGTAAAAAGTCCACAAAATATCTAATTTTACACAAGAAAGGGAAATTTCGCATTGCAATTACATTAAAAGAAAATTTGTATACATATCCCTATATTTTGAATATTTAAGTGTTAAAAGTCACTTAATTGTCACTAAGCGGGCTTAAGTCTCTTGTTTTGAAGGTCAGGAGTACAAATGTATAAAATGAACAAAATATCTAATTTTGCAGATGAAAGAGCAATTTCACGGTTCAATTATATTAAAAGATAAATGACATACACATTCCTTAATTTTGAATATTTTAGCCTTACATATTACTTAATTATAACTAATTTTTCTTAATTCTACTGTTTTGAAGGTCTAGGGTACAAATGTAAAAAGACGCACAAAATAACTAATTTTACACAAGAATGAACAATTTCACATTCCAACTAAAGTAAAAGATAATTTTTGTACCATGGACATTGAGAATAGTAGAATTGAGACAAAGCGCGATAATAGAGTGATTTCCAAGACTAGTTAGTTCAAAATATTGGGATACGTATACGATTTATCTTTTTAAATAGTTGGAATCTAAATTGCTCTTTCTTGTGTAAAATTAGATATTTTGCGCTTTTTTACCTTTGTACCATGGTCATTTATAACGGTAGAATTAAACAAAATTAGGTATGATTAAGTGATTTCTAAGACTAATACAGGCAAAATATTAGGAAATGTATACAATTTATCTTTTAATATAGTTGGAATGTGAAATTGCACTATCTTATGCAAAACTAGATATTTTGCGGACTTATTACTTTTGTCCCCTCGACATTCAAAACAATACAATTATGCCAAATTAGGGATAATTAAGTGATTTTTGTGGCTAAAATATTCAAACCATAGGGATACGTATACAATTTATCTTTTAGAATAGTTGGAATGTGAAACTGCTCTTTCCAATGAAAAATTAGATAATTTGTTCATTTTTACCGTAGAGCTTCAAAA
Organism: Warburgia ugandensis; assembly: GCA_035236585.1. Lineage (NCBI taxonomy): Eukaryota > Viridiplantae > Streptophyta > Magnoliopsida > Canellales > Canellaceae > Warburgia > Warburgia ugandensis. Next base: position 75,721,912 of record CP141129.1, on the reverse strand, counting down.
CAGTACAACTAAGCCAAATTAGAGACAATTAAGGGACTTTTAAGAATAAAATATTCAAAATATGGGGAGGTGTATACAATTAGTTGGAATGTGAAACTACACTTTCTTGTGCAAGATTAGATACTTTGTAAATTTTTTACGTTGGCACCCTAGACCTTTAAAACAGTAGAGTTAAGCCCAGTCAGTGATTATTAAGTAATTTTTAACACTAAAATATTCAATATGTGTGCTTATGTATACAATTTATCCTTTAATGTAGTTGGAATGTTAAATTGCTCTGTCTAGTATAAAATTAGATGTTTTGTGTATTTTTTACATTTGTACCCTGAAACTTTATAAAAATAGAATTAAGCCAAATTAGTGATAATTAAGAGATTTGAACCAAAATGTTTAAAATTTAGGGATGTGCATACAATTTATCTTTTAAGATAGTTGGAATGTGAAGTTGCTCTTACTTTTGCAAAGTTAGATATTTTACATTTGTAGCTTGGACCTTCAAAATAGTAGAATTAAGCACGATGAGTGATAATTAGGTGATTTCTGAGACCAAAATATTCAAAATATATGACTATTTATACAATTTATCTTTTAAAGTAGTTGGAATGTGAGATTGCTCTTTCTTGTGTAAGCTTAGATGTATTGTGCATATTTTACATTTGTGCCCTAGGCCTTCAAAACAATAGAATATTGGCTAATTAGTGACAATTAAGTTCTTTTTTTAAGACTAAAATATTAAAACATAGGGATATGTATACAAGTTATCTTTTAATATAGTTGGAATGTGACATTGCTCTTTCTTGTGTAAATTAGATATTTTGTGCATTTGTACCCTCGACCTTCAAAATAGTAGAATTAGTCCTACGTAGTGATAATTAAGACTAAAATATTCAAAATAAAGAGATATGTATATACTTTATCTTTTAATATAGCTGGAATATGAAATTACACTTGCTTGTGTAAGATTAGCTATTTTGTGGATTTTTTATGTACGTAAGCTAGACCATCAAATTTTATTCAAGAAAGAGCTATTTCACATTCCAAGTATATTAAAAGATAAACTGTATGCATACCCCTGTATTTTGAAAATTTTGGTAGTAGAAATCACTTAATTATTTTGTTTTTAATGTCGAAGTGCGAATGTAAAAAATGCAGAAAATATGTAATTTTACTCTAGAAAGAGCAATTTCACATTCCAACTATATTGAAGGATAAATTGTGTACATATTCATATATTTGAAATATTTTAGTCTTATGAATCACTTAATATCACTAATTAGCCAATATTCTACTGTTTTGAAGGCCTAGGGCACACATGTAAAAGTGTACGGAATATCTAATTTTACATAAGAAAGCAATCTCACATTGCAACAATTTCGAAAGATACATATCCCTATATTTTGAATGTTTTTAGTCTTACAAATCACTTAATTATCACTAATTAGGCTTAATTCTACTAATTTGAAGGTCCAGTGTACAAATGTAAAAGATGCACAAAATATCTAATTTTGCAATAGAAAGGGCAATTTCACGTTCCAGTTATATTAAATGATAAATTGTGTACTTATCCCTAAATTTTGAATATTTTTGTCTTAGAAATCATAAATTTGGCTTAATTCTATTATCTTGAAGGTCCAGGGTACAAATGTAAAAGATGCACAAAATATATAGTTTTATACAAGACGGAGCAATTTTACATTCTAAGCGTATTTGCGGATAAATTGTACACATATCCCTACATTTTGAATATTTTAGTCTAAGAAATCACTTATTGGGCTTAAATCTAATGCTTTAAAGGTCGAAGTACGGATGTAAAAAGTCCACAAAATATCTAATTTTACACAAGAAAGGGAAATTTCGCATTGCAATTACATTAAAAGAAAATTTGTATACATATCCCTATATTTTGAATATTTAAGTGTTAAAAGTCACTTAATTGTCACTAAGCGGGCTTAAGTCTCTTGTTTTGAAGGTCAGTACAAATGTATAAAATGAACAAAATATCTAATTTTGCAGATGAAAGAGCAATTTCACGGTTCAATTATATTAAAAGATAAATGACATACACATTCCTTAATTTTGAATATTTTAGCCTTACATATTACTTAATTATAACTAATTTTTCTTAATTCTCCAGTTTTGAAGGTCTAGGGTACAAATGTAAAAAGACGCACAAAATAACTAATTTTACACAAGAATGAACAATTTCACATTCCAACTAAAGTAAAAGATAATTTTTGTACCATGGACATTTAGAATAGTAGAATTGAGACAAACTGGCGATAATAGAGTGATTTCCAAGACTAGTTAGTTCAAAATATTGGGATACGTATACGATTTATCTTTTTAAATAGTTGGAATCTAAATTGCTCTTTCTTGTGTAAAATTAGATATTTTGTGCGTCTTTTTACATTTGTACCATGGTCATTTATAACAGTAGAATTAAACAAAATTAGGTATGATTAAGTGATTTCTAAGACTAATACAGGCAAAATATTAGGAAATGTATACAATTTATCTTTCGCTATAGTTGAAATGTGAAATTGCACTATCTTATGCAAAACTAGATATTTTGCGGACTTTTACTTTTGTCCCCTCGACATTCAAAACAATACAATTATGCCAAATTAGGGATAATTAAGTGATTTTTGTGGCTAAAATATTCAAACCATAGGGATACGTATACAATTTATCTTTTAGAATAGTTGGAATGTGACTCTGCTCTTTCCAATGTAAAATTAGATACTTTGTTCTTTTTTACCGTAGAGCTTCAAAACAGTACAACTAAGCCAAATTAGAGACAATTAAGGGACTTTTAAGAATAAAATATTCAAAATATGGGGAGGTGTATACAATTAGTTGGAATGTGAAACTACACTTTCTTGTGCAAGATTAGATACTTTGTAAATTTTTTACGTTGGCACCCTAGACCTTTAAAGCAGTAGAGTTAAGCCTAATAAGTGATGATTAAGTAATTTTTAACACTAAAATATTCAATATATATGCTTATGTATACAATTTATCTTTTAATGTGGTTGGAATGTTAAATTACGCTGTCTAGTATAAAATTAGATGTTTTATGTATTTTTTACATTTTTACCATGGAATTTTATAAAAATAGAATTAAGCCAAATTAGTGATAATTAAGAGATTTGAACCAAAATGTTTAAAATTTAGGGATGTGCATACAATTTATCTTTTAAGATAGTTGGAATGTGAAGTTGCTCTTACTTTTGCAAAGTTAGATATTTTACATTTGTACCTTTGCACCTTCAAAATAGTAGAATTAAGCCCGATGAGTGATAATTAGGTGATTTCTAAGACCAAAATATTCAAAATATATGACTATTTATACAATTTATCTTTTAAAGTAGTTGGAATGTGAGATTGCTCTTTCTTGTGTAAGCTTAGATGTAGTGTGCATATTTTACATTTGTGCCTGGACCTTCAAAACAATAGAATATTGGCTAATTAGTGACAATTAAGTTCTTTTTTTAAGACTAAAATATTAAAACATAGGGATATGTATACAAGTTATCTTTTAATATAGTTGGAATGTGACATTGCTCTTTCTTGTGTAAATTAGATATTTTGTGCATTTGTACCCTCGACCTTCAAAATAGTAGAATTAGTCCTACGTAGTGATAATTAATTAAGACTAAAATATTCAAAATAAAGAGATATGTATATACTTTATCTTTTAATATAGCTGGAATATGAAATTACACTTGCTTGTGTAAGATTAGCTATTTTGTGGATTTTTTATGTTTGTGCGCTAGACCATCAAATTTTATTCAAGAAAGAGCTATTTCACATTCCAAGTATATTAAAAGATAAAGCGTATGCATACCCTGTATTTCGAAAATTTTGGTAGGAGAAATCACTTAATTATTTTGTTTTTAATGTCGAAGTACGAATGTAAAAAATGCACAGAATATGTAATTTTACTCTAGAAAGAGCAATTTCACATTCCAACTATATTGAAGGATAAATTGTGTACATATTCATATATTTGAAATATTTTAGTCTTATGAATCACTTAATATCACTAATTAGCCAATATTCAATTGTTTTGAAGGCCTAGGGCACACATGTAAAAGTGTACGGAATATCTAATTTTACATAAGAAAGCAATCTCACATTGCAACAATTTCGAAAGATACATATCCCTATATTTTGAATGTTTTTAGTCTTACAAATCACTTAATTATCACTAATTAGGCTTAATTCTACTAATTTGAAGGTCTGACTACAATGTAAAAGATGCACAAAATATCTAATTTTGCAATAGAAAGGGCAATTTCACGTTCGATTATATTAAATGATAAATTGTGTACTTATCCCTAAATTTTGAATATTTTTGTCTTAGAAATCATAAATTTGGCTTAATTCTATTATCTTGAAGGTCGAGTACAAATGTAAAAGATGCACAAAATATATAGTTTTATACAAGACGAGCAATTTTACATTCTAAGCGTATTTGAGATAAATTGTACACATATCCCTACATTTTGAATATTTTAGTCTAAGAAATCACTTATTAGGCTTAAATCTAATGCTTTAAAGGTCGAGGTACGGATGTAAAAAGTCCACAAAATATCTAATTTTACACAAGAAAGGGAAATTTCGCATTGCAATTACATTAAAAGAAAATTTGTATACATATCCCTATATTTTGAATATTTAAGTGTTAAAAGTCACTTAATTGTCACTAGCGGGCTTAAGTCTCTTGTTTTGAAGGTCAGTACAAATGTATAAAATGAACAAAATATCTAATTTTGCAGATGAAAGAGCAATTTCACGGTTCAATTATATTAAAAGATAAATGACATACACATTCCTTAATTTTGAATATTTTAGCCTTACATATTACTTAATTATAACTAATTTTTCTTAATTCTCTTGTTTTGAAGGTCTAGGGTACAAATGTAAAAAGACGCACAAAATAACTAATTTTACACAAGAATGAACAATTTCACATTCCAACTAAAGTAAAAGATAATTTTTGTACCATGGACATTTAGAATAGTAGAATTGAGACAAACTGGCGATAATAGAGTGATTTCCAAGACTAGTTAGTTCAAAATATTGGGATACGTATACGATTTATCTTTTTAAATAGTTGGAATCTAAATTGCTCTTTCTTGTGTAAAATTAGATATTTTGCGCTTTTTTACCTTTGTACCATGGTCATTTATAACGGTAGAATTAAACAAAATTAGGTATGATTAAGTGATTTCTAAGACTAATACAGGCAAAATATTAGGAAATGTATACAATTTATCTTTCGCTATAGTTGAAATGTGAAATTGCACTATCTTATGCAAAAGTTAGATATTTTGTACACTTTTACTTTTGTCCCCTCGACATTCAAAACAATACAATTATGCCAAATTAGGGATAATTAAGTGATTTTTGTGGCTAAAATATTCAAACCATAGGGATACGTATACAATTTATCTTTTAGAATAGTTGGAATGTGGCTTGCTCTTTCCAATGAAAAATTAGATAATTTGTTCATTTTTAGTAGAGCTTCAAAAGCAGTACAACTAAGCCAAATTAGAGACAATTAAGGGACTTTTAAGAATAAAATATTCAAAATATGGGGAGGTGTATACAATTAGTTGGAATGTGAAACTACACTTTCTTGTGCAAGATTAGATACTTTGTAAATTTTTTACGTTGGCACCACTAGACCTTTAAAAGCAGTAGAGTTAAGCCCGATCAGTGATAATTAAGTTATTTTTAAGACTAAAATATTCAAAATATGTGCTTATGTATACAATTTATCCTTTAATGTAGTTGGAATGTTAAATTGCTGTCTAGTATAAAATTAGATGTTTTGTGTATTTTTTACATTTGTACCACTGAAACTTTATAAAAATAGAATTAAGCCAAATTAGTGATAATTAAGAGATTTGAACCAAAATGTTTAAAATTTAGGGATGTGCATACAATTTATCTTTTAAGATAGTTGGAATGTGAAGTTGCTCTTACTTTTGCAAAGTTAGATATTTTACATTTGTACCCTGGACCTTCAAAATAGTAGAATTAAGCACGATGAGTGATAATTAGGTGATTTCTGAGACCAAAATATTCAAAATATATGACTATTTATACAATTTATCTTTTAAAGTAGTTGGAATGTGAGATTGCTCTTTCTTGTGTAAGCTTAGATGTAGTGTGCATATTTTACATTTGTGCCTGGACCTTCAAAACAATAGAATATTGGCTAATTAGTGACAATTAAGTTCTTTTTTTAAGACTAAAATATTAAAACATAGGGATATGTATACAAGTTATCTTTTAATATAGTTGGAATGTGACATTGCTCTTTCTTGTGTAAATTAGATATTTTGTGCATTTGTACCCTCGACCTTCAAAATAGTAGAATTAGTCCTACGTAGTGATAATTAAGACTAAAATATTCAAAATAAAGAGATATGTATATACTTTATCTTTTAATATAGCTGGAATATGAAATTACACTTGCTTGTGTAAGATTAGCTATTTTGTGGATTTTTTATGTCTGTGCGCTAGACCATCAAATTTTATTCAAGAAAGAGCTATTTCACATTCCAAGTATATTAAAAGATAAACCGTATGCATACCCACTGTATTTTGAAAATTTTGGTAGTAGAAATCACTTAATTATTTTGTTTTTAATGTCGAAGTGCGAATGTAAAAAATGCCTGAGAATATGTAATTTTACTCTAGAAAGAGCAATTTCACATTCCAACTATATTGAAGGATAAATTGTGTACATATTCATATATTTGAAATATTTTAGTCTTATGAATCACTTAATATCACTAATTAGCCAATATTCTATTGTTTTGAAGGTCCAGGGCACACATGTAAAAGTGTACGGAATATCTAATTTTACATAAGAAAGCAATCTCACATTGCAACAATTTCGAAAGATACATATCCCTATATCTTGAATGTTTTTAGTCTTACAAATCACTTAATTATCACTAATTAGGCTTAATTCTACTAATTTGAAGGTCTGACTACAATGTAAAAGATGCACAAAATATCTAATTTTGCAATAGAAAGGGCAATTTCACGTTCCAGTTATATTAAATGATAAATTGTGTACTTATCCCTAAATTTTGAATATTTTTGTCTTAGAAATCATAAATTTGGCTTAATTCTATTATCTTGAAGGTCTGGGTACAAATGTAAAAGATGCACATAATATATAGTTTTATACAAGACGAGCAATTTTACATTCTAAGCGTATTTGAGATAAATTGTACACATATCCCTACATTTTGAATATTTTAGTCTAAGAAATCACTTATTAGGCTTAAATCTAATGCTTTAAAGGTCGAAGTACGGATGTAAAAAGTCCACAAAATATCTAATTTTACCTGAAAGGGAAATTTCGCATTGCAATTACATTAAAAGAAAATTTGTATACATATCCCTATATTTTGAATATTTAAGTGTTAAAAGTCACTTAATTGTCACTAAGCGGGCTTAAGTCTCTTGTTTTGAAGGTCAGTACAAATGTATAAAATGAACAAAATATCTAATTTTGCAGATGAAAGAGCAATTTCACGGTTCAATTATATTAAAAGATAAATGACATACACATTCCTTAATTTTGAATATTTTAGCCTTACATATTACTTAATTATAACTAATTTTTCTTAATTCTACTGTTTTGAAGGTCTAGGGTACAAATGTAAAAAGACGCACAAAATAACTAATTTTACACAAGAATGAACAATTTCACATTCCAACTAAAGTAAAAGATAATTTTTGTACCATGGACATTCAGAATAGTAGAATTGAGACAAACTGGCGATAATAGAGTGATTTCCAAGACTAGTTAGTTCAAAATATTGGGATACGTATACGATTTATCTTTTTAAATAGTTGGAATCTAAATTGCTCTTTCTTGTGTAAAATTAGATATTTTGTGTATTTTTTACCTTTGTACCATGGTCATTTATAACAGTAGAATTAAACAAAATTAGGTATGATTAAGTGATTTCTAAGACTAATACAGGCAAAATATTAGGAAATGTATACAATTTATCTTTCGTTATAGTTGAAATGTGAAATTGCACTATCTTATGCAAAACTAGATATTTTGCGGACTTCTTACTTTTGTCCCCTCGACATTCAAAACAATACAATTATGCCAAATTAGGGATAATTAAGTGATTTTTGTGGCTAAAATATTCAAACCATAGGGATACGTATACAATTTATCTTTTAGAATAGTTGGAATGTGAAGTTGCTCTTTCCAATGAAAAATTAGATAATTTCTTCCTTTTCAGTAGAGCTTCAAAACAGTACAACTAAGCCAAATTAGAGACAATTAAGGGACTTTTAAGAATAAAATATTCAAAATATGGGGAGGTGTATACAATTAGTTGGAATGTGAAACTACACTTTCTTGTGCAAGATTAGATACTTTGTAAATTTTTTACGTTGGCACCACTAGACCTTTAAAACGGTAGAGTTAAGCCGATCAGTGATTATTAAGTAATTTTTAACACTAAAATATTCAATATATGTGCTTATGTATACAATTTATCCTTTAATGTAGTTGGAATGTTAAATTGCTCTGTCTAGTATAAAATTAGATGTTTTGTGTATTTTTTACATTTGTACCCTGAAACTTTATAAAAATAGAATTAAGCCAAATTAGTGATAATTAAGAGATTTGAACCAAAATGTTTAAAATTTAGGGATGTGCATACAATTTATCTTTTAAGATAGTTGGAATGTGAAGTTGCTCTTACTTTTGCAAAGTTAGATATTTTACATTTGTACCTTGGACCTTCAAAATAGTAGAATTAAGCACGATGAGTGATAATTAGGTGATTTATGAGACCAAAATATTCAAAATATATGACTATTTATACAATTTATCTTTTAAAGTAGTTGGAATGTGAGATTGCTCTTTCTTGTGTAAGCTTAGATGTAGTGTGCATATTTTACATTTGTACCCTGGACCTTCAAAACAATAGAATATTGGCTAATTAGTGACAATTAAGTTCTTTTTTTAAGACTAAAATATTAAAACATAGGGATATGTATACAAGTTATCTTTTAATATAGTTGGAATGTGACATTGCTCTTTCTTGTGTAAATTAGATATTTTGTGCATTTGTACCCTCGACCTTCAAAATAGTAGAATTAGTCCTACGTAGTGATAATTAAGTGATTTTTAAGACTAAAATATTCAAAATAAAGAGATATGTATATACTTTATCTTTTAATATAGCTGGAATATGAAATTACACTTGCTTGTGTAAGATTAGCTATTTTGTGGATTTTTTATGTACGTAAGCTAGACCATCAAATTTTATTCAAGAAAGAGCTATTTCACATTCCAAGTATATTAAAAGATAAGCGTATGCATACCCTGTATTTTGAAAATTTTGGTAGTAGAAATCACTTAATTATTTTGTTTTTAATGTCGAAGTGCGAATGTAAAAAATGCACAGAATATGTAATTTTACTCTAGAAAGAGCAATTTCACATTCCAACTATATTGAAGGATAAATTGTGTACATATTCATATATTTGAAATATTTTAGTCTTATGAATCACTTAATATCACTAATTAGCCAATATTCTATTGTTTTGAAGGCCTTACACACATGTAAAAGTGTACGGAATATCTAATTTTACATAAGAAAGCAATCTCACATTGCAACAATTTCGAAAGATACATATCCCTATATCTTGAATGTTTTTAGTCTTACAAATCACTTAATTATCACTAATTAGGCTTAATTCTACTAATTTGAAGGTCTGACTACAATGTAAAAGATGCACAAAATATCTAATTTTGCAATAGAAAGGGCAATTTCACGTTCCAGTTATATTAAATGATAAATTGTGTACTTATCCCTAAATTTTGAATATTTTTGTCTTAGAAATCATAAATTTGGCTTAATTCTATTATCTTGAAGGTCCAGGCACAAATGTAAAATATGCACAAAATATATAGTTTTATACAAGACTGAGCAATTTTACATTCTAAGCGTATTTGAGATAAATTGTACACATATCCCTACATTTTGAATATTTTAGTCTAAGAAATCACTTATTAGGCTTAAATCTAATGCTTTAAAGGTCGAATACGGATGTAAAAAGTCCACAAAATATCTAATTTTACACAAGAAAGGGAAATTTCGCATTGCAATTACATTAAAAGAAAATTTGTATACATATCCCTATATTTTGAATATTTAAGTGTTAAAAGTCACTTAATTGTCACTAAGCGGGCTTAAGTCTCTTGTTTTGAAGGTCAGTACAAATGTATAAAATGAACAAAATATCTAATTTTGCAGATGAAAGAGCAATTTCACGGTTCAATTATATTAAAAGATAAATGACATACACATTCCTTAATTTTGAATATTTTAGCCTTACATATTACTTAATTATAACTAATTTTTCTTAATTCTATTGTTTTGAAGGTCTAGGGTACAAATGTAAAAAGACGCACAAAATAACTAATTTTACACAAGAATGAACAATTTCACATTCCAACTAAAGTAAAAGATAATTTTTGTACCATGGACATTCTACATAGTAGAATTGAGACAAACTGGCGATAATAGAGTGATTTCCAAGACTAGTTAGTTCAAAATATTGGGATACGTATACGATTTATCTTTTTAAATAGTTGGAATCTAAATTGCTCTTTCTTGTGTAAAATTAGATATTTTGCGCTTTACGTTTGTACCATGGTCATTTATAACGGTAGAATTAAACAAAATTAGGTATGATTAAGTGATTTCTAAGACTAATACAGGCAAAATATTAGGAAATGTATACAATTTATCTTTCGCTATAGTTGAAATGTGAAATTGCACTATCTTATGCAAAACTAGATATTTTGCGGACTTTTTACTTTTGTCCCCTCGACATTCAAAACAATACAATTATGCCAAATTAGGGATAATTAAGTGATTTTTGTGGCTAAAATATTCAAACCATAGGGATACGTATACAATTTATCTTTTAGAATAGTTGGAATGTGAAACTGCTCTTTCCAATGAAAAATTAGATAATTTGTTCATTTTTAGAATACAGCTTCAAAACAGTACAACTAAGCCAAATTAGAGACAATTAAGGGACTTTTAAGAATAAAATATTCAAAATATGGGGAGGTGTATACAATTAGTTGGAATGTGAAACTACACTTTCTTGTGCAAGATTAGATACTTTGTAAATTTTTACGTTGGCACCACTAGACCTTCAAAACAGTAGAATTAAGCCAAATTAGTGATTATTAAGTAATTTTTAACACTAAAATATTCAATATATGTGCTTATGTATACAATTTATCCTTTAATGTAGTTGGAATGTTAAATTGCTCTGTCTAGTATAAAATTAGATGTTTTGTGTATTTTTTACATTTGTACCCTGAAACTTTATAAAAATAGAATTAAGCCAAATTAGTGATAATTAAGAGATTTGAACCAAAATGTTTAAAATTTAGGGATGTGCATACAATTTATCTTTTAAGATAGTTGGAATGTGAAGTTGCTCTTACTTTTGCAAAGTTAGATATTTTACATTTGTACACTGGACCTTCAAAATAGTAGAATTAAGCACGATGAGTGATAATTAGGTGATTTCTGAGACCAAAATATTCAAAATATATGACTATTTATACAATTTATCTTTTAAAGTAGTTGGAATGTGAGATTGCTCTTTCTTGTGTAAGCTTAGATGTAGTGTGCATATTTTACATTTGTGCCTGGACCTTCAAAACAATAGAATATTGGCTAATTAGTGACAATTAAGTTCTTTTTTTAAGACTAAAATATTAAAACATAGGGATATGTATACAAGTTATCTTTTAATATAGTTGGAATGTGACATTGCTCTTTCTTGTGTAAATTAGATATTTTGTGCATTTGTACCCTCGACCTTCAAAATAGTAGAATTAGTCCTACGTAGTGATAATTAAGTGATTTTTAAGACTAAAATATTCAAAATAAAGAGATATGTATATACTTTATCTTTTAATATAGTTGGAATATGAAATTACACTTGCTTGTGTAAGATTAGCTATTTTGTGGATTTTTTATGTACGTAAGCTAGACCATCAAATTTTATTCAAGAAAGAGCTATTTCACATTCCAAGTATATTAAAAGATAAAGCGTATGCATACCCTGTATTTTGAAAATTTTGGTAGTAGAAATCACTTAATTATTTTGTTTTTAATGTCGAAGTACGAATGTAAACAGTGCACAAAATATGTAATTTTACTCTAGAAAGAGCAATTTCACATTCCAACTATATTGAAGGATAAATTGTGTACATATTCATATATTTGAAATATTTTAGTCTTATGAATCACTTAATATCACTAATTAGCCAATATTCTATTATTTTGAAGGCCTAGGGCACACATGTAAAAGTGTACGGAATATCTAATTTTACATAAGAAAGCAATCTCACATTGCAACAATTTCGAAAGATACATATCCCTATATCTTGAATGTTTTTAGTCTTACAAATCACTTAATTATCACTAATTAGGCTTAATTCTACTAATTTGAAGGTCTGACTACAATGTAAAAGATGCACAAAATATCTAATTTTGCAATAGAAAGGGCAATTTCACGTTCCAGTTATATTAAATGATAAATTGTGTACTTATCCCTAAATTTTGAATATTTTTGTCTTAGAAATCATAAATTTGGCTTAATTCTATTACCTTGAAGGTCCGGGGTACAAATGTAAAACATGCACAAAATATATAGTTTTATACAAGACTGAGCAATTTTACATTCTAAGCGTATTTGCGGATAAATTGTACACATATCCCTACATTTTGAATATTTTAGTCTAAGAAATCACTTATTAGGCTTAAATCTAATGCTTTAAAGGTCGAAGGTACAGATGTAAAAAGTCCACAAAATATCTAATTTTACACAAGAAAGGGAAATTTCGCATTGCAATTACATTAAAAGAAAATTTGTATACATATCCCTATATTTTGAATATTTAAGTGTTAAAAGTCACTTAATTGTCACTAGCGGGCTTAAGTCTCTTGTTTTGAAGGTCAGTACAAATGTATAAAATGAACAAAATATCTAATTTTGCAGATGAAAGAGCAATTTCACGGTTCAATTATATTAAAAGATAAATGACATACACATTCCTTAATTTTGAATATTTTAGCCTTACATATTACTTAATTATAACTAATTTTTCTTAATTCTATTGTTTTGAAGGTCTAGGGTACAAATGTAAAAAGACGCACAAAATAACTAATTTTACACAAGAATGAACAATTTCACATTCCAACTAAAGTAAAAGATAATTTTTGTACCATGGACATTCAGAATAGTAGAATTGAGACAGCCGGCCGATAATAGAGTGATTTCCAAGACTAGTTAGTTCAAAATATTGGGATACGTATACGATTTATCTTTTTAAATAGTTGGAATCTAAATTGCTCTTTCTTGTGTAAAATTAGATATTTTGCGCTTTTTTACCTTTGTACCATGGTCATTTATAACGGTAGAATTAAACAAAATTAGGTATGATTAAGTGATTTCTAAGACTAATACAGGCAAAATATTAGGAAATGTATACAATTTATCTTTCGCTATAGTTGAAATGTGAAATTGCACTATCTTATGCAAAACTAGATATTTTGCGGACTTTTTACTTTTGTCCCCTCGACATTCAAAACAATACAATTATGCCAAATTAGGGATAATTAAGTGATTTTTGTGGCTAAAATATTCAAACCATAGGGATACGTATACAATTTATCTTTTAGAATAGTTGGAATGTGAAACTGCTCTTTCCAATGAAAAATTAGATAATTTGTTCATTTTTACCGTAGAGCTTCAAAACAGTACAACTAAGCCAAATTAGAGACAATTAAGGGACTTTTAAGAATAAAATATTCAAAATATGGGGAGGTGTATACAATTAGTTGGAATGTGAAACTACACTTTCTTGTGCAAGATTAGATACTTTGTAAATTTTTTACGTTGGCACCTAGACCTTTAAAAGCAGTAGAGTTAAGCCCGGTCAGTGATTATTAAGTAATTTTTAACACTAAAATATTCAATATATGTGCTTATGTATACAATTTATCCTTTAATGTAGTTGGAATGTTAAATTGCTGTCTGTAGTATAAGATCAGATGTTTTGTGTATTTTTTACATTTGTACCCTGAAACTTTATAAAAATAGAATTAAGCCAAATTAGTGATAATTAAGAGATTTGAACCAAAATGTTTAAAATTTAGGGATGTGCATACAATTTATCTTTTAAGATAGTTGGAATGTGAAGTTGCTCTTACTTTTGCAAAGTTAGATATTTTACATTTGTACCCTGGACTTTCCAAATAGTAGAATTAAGCCAAATTAGTGATAATTAGGTGATTTCTGAGACCAAAATATTCAAAATATATGACTATTTATACAATTTATCTTTTAAAGTAGTTGGAATGTGAGATTGCTCTTTCTTGTGTAAGCTTAGATGTAGTGTGCATATTTTACATTTGTGCCTGGACCTTCAAAACAATAGAATATTGGCTAATTAGTGACAATTAAGTTCTTTTTTTAAGACTAAAATATTAAAACATAGGGATATGTATACAAGTTATCTTTTAATATAGTTGGAATGTGACATTGCTCTTTCTTGTGTAAATTAGATATTTTGTGCATTTGTACCCTCGACCTTCAAAATAGTAGAATTAGTCCTACGTAGTGATAATTAAGTGATTTTTAAGACTAAAATATTCAAAATAAAGAGATATGTATATACTTTATCTTTTAATATAGCTGGAATATGAAATTACACTTGCTTGTGTAAGATTAGCTATTTTGTGGATTTTTTATGTACGTGCGCTAGACCATCAAATTTTATTCAAGAAAGAGCTATTTCACATTCCAAGTATATTAAAAGATAAAGCGTATGCATACCCACTGTATTTTGAAAATTTTGGTAGTAGAAATCACTTAATTATTTTGTTTTTAATGTCGAAGTGCGAATGTAAAAAATGCACAAAATATGTAATTTTACTCTAGAAAGAGCAATTTCACATTCCAACTATATTGAAGGATAAATTGTGTACATATTCATATATTTGAAATATTTTAGTCTTATGAATCACTTAATATCACTAATTAGCCAATATTCTCTTGTTTTGAAGGCCTAGCACACATGTAAAAGTGTACGGAATATCTAATTTTACATAAGAAAGCAATCTCACATTGCAACAATTTCGAAAGATACATATCCCTATATCTTGAATGTTTTTAGTCTTACAAATCACTTAATTATCACTAATTAGGCTTAATTCTACTAATTTGAAGGTCTGACTACAATGTAAAAGATGCACAAAATATCTAATTTTGCAATAGAAAGGGCAATTTCACGTTCCAGTTATATTAAATGATAAATTGTGTACTTATCCCTAAATTTTGAATATTTTTGTCTTAGAAATCATAAATTTGGCTTAATTCTATTATCTTGAAGGTCTAGGCACAAATGTAAAATATGCACAAAATATATAGTTTTATACAAGACGAGCAATTTTACATTCTAAGTGTATTTGCAGATAAATTGTACACATATCCCTACATTTTGAATATTTTAGTCTAAGAAATCACTTATTAGGCTTAAATCTAATGCTTTAAAGGTCGAGGTACAGATGTAAAAAGTCCACAAAATATCTAATTTTACACAAGAAAGGGAAATTTCGCATTGCAATTACATTAAAAGAAAATTTGTATACATATCCCTATATTTTGAATATTTAAGTGTTAAAAGTCACTTAATTGTCACTAAGCGGGCTTAAGTCTCTTGTTTTGAAGGTCTAGGGTACAAATGTATAAAATGAACAAAATATCTAATTTTGCAGATGAAAGAGCAATTTCACGGTTCAATTATATTAAAAGATAAATGACATACACATTCCTTAATTTTGAATATTTTAGCCTTACATATTACTTAATTATAACTAATTTTTCTTAATTCTCTTGTTTTGAAGGTCTAGGGTACAAATGTAAAAAGACGCACAAAATAACTAATTTTACACAAGAATGAACAATTTCACATTCCAACTAAAGTAAAAGATAATTTTTGTACCATGGACATTCAGAATAGTAGAATTGAGACAAAGCGCGATAATAGAGTGATTTCCAAGACTAGTTAGTTCAAAATATTGGGATACGTATACGATTTATCTTTTTAAATAGTTGGAATCTAAATTGCTCTTTCTTGTGTAAAATTAGATATTTTGCGCTTTTTTACCTTTGTACCATGGTCATTTATAACGGTAGAATTAAACAAAATTAGGTATGATTAAGTGATTTCTAAGACTAATACAGGCAAAATATTAGGAAATGTATACAATTTATCTTTCGCTATAGTTGAAATGTGAAATTGCACTATCTTATGCAAAACTAGATATTTTGCGGACTTTTACTTTTGTCCCCTCGACATTCAAAACAATACAATTATGCCAAATTAGGGATAATTAAGTGATTTTTGTGGCTAAAATATTCAAACCATAGGGATACGTATACAATTTATCTTTTAGAATAGTTGGAATGTGAAGTTGCTCTTTCCCATGATAAATTAGATAATTTGTTCATTTTTTCCGTAGAGCTTCAAAACAGTACAACTAAGCCAAATTAGAGACAATTAAGGGACTTTTAAGAATAAAATATTCAAAATATGGGGAGGTGTATACAATTAGTTGGAATGTGAAACTACACTTTCTTGTGCAAGATTAGATACTTTGTAAATTTTTTACGTTGGCACCACTAGACCTTTAAAACGGTAGAGTTAAGCCCAGTCAGTGATTATTAAGTAATTTTTAACACTAAAATATTCAATATATGTGCTTATGTATACAATTTATCCTTTAATGTAGTTGGAATGTTAAATTGCTCTGTCTAGTATAAAATTAGATGTTTTGTGTATTTTTTACATTTGTACCTTGGAACTTTATAAAAATAGAATTAAGCCAAATTAGTGATAATTAAGAGATTTGAACCAAAATGTTTAAAATTTAGGGATGTGCATACAATTTATCTTTTAAGATAGTTGGAATGTGAAGTTGCTCTTACTTTTGCAAAGTTAGATATTTTACATTTGTACCTTGAACCTTCAAAATAGTAGAATTAAGCACGATGAGTGATAATTAGGTGATTTATGAGACCAAAATATTCAAAATATATGACTATTTATACAATTTATCTTTTAAAGTAGTTGGAATGTGAGATTGCTCTTTCTTGTGTAAGCTTAGATGTAGTGTGCATATTTTACATTTGTGCCTGGACCTTCAAAACAATAGAATATTGGCTAATTAGTGACAATTAAGTTCTTTTTTTAAGACTAAAATATTAAAACATAGGGATATGTATACAAGTTATCTTTTAATATAGTTGGAATGTGACATTGCTCTTTCTTGTGTAAATTAGATATTTTGTGCATTTGTACCCTCGACCTTCAAAATAGTAGAATTAGTCCTACGTAGTGATAATTAAGTGATTTTTAAGACTAAAATATTCAAAATAAAGAGATATGTATATACTTTATCTTTTAATATAGCTGGAATATGAAATTACACTTGCTTGTGTAAGATTAGCTATTTTGTGGATTTTTTATGTACGTGCGCTAGACCATCAAATTTTATTCAAGAAAGAGCTATTTCACATTCCAAGTATATTAAAAGATAAAGTGTATGCATACCCCTGTATTTTGAAAATTTTGGTAGTAGAAATCACTTAATTATTTTGTTTTTAATGTCGAAGTGCGAATGTAAAAAATGCCTGAGAATATGTAATTTTACTCTAGAAAGAGCAATTTCACATTCCAACTATATTGAAGGATAAATTGTGTACATATTCATATATTTGAAATATTTTAGTCTTATGAATCACTTAATATCACTAATTAGCCAATATTCTACTATTTTGAAGGCCTAGGGCACACATGTAAAAGTGTACGGAATATCTAATTTTACATAAGAAAGCAATCTCACATTGCAACAATTTCGAAAGATACATATCCCTATATCTTGAATGTTTTTAGTCTTACAAATCACTTAATTATCACTAATTAGGCTTAATTCTACTAATTTGAAGGTCTGACTACAATGTAAAAGATGCACAAAATATCTAATTTTGCAATAGAAAGGGCAATTTCACGTTCCAGTTATATTAAATGATAAATTGTGTACTTATCCCTAAATTTTGAATATTTTTGTCTTAGAAATCATAAATTTGGCTTAATTCTATTATCTTGAAGGTCCAGGTACAAATGTAAAAGATGCACAAAATATATAGTTTTATACAAGACGAGCAATTTTACATTCTAAGCGTATTTGCGGATAAATTGTACACATATCCCTACATTTTGAATATTTTAGTCTAAGAAATCACTTATTAGGCTTAAATCTAATGCTTTAAAGGTCGAGAATACGGATGTAAAAAGTCCACAAAATATCTAATTTTACACAAGAAAGGGAAATTTCGCATTGCAATTACATTAAAAGAAAATTTGTATACATATCCCTATATTTTGAATATTTAAGTGTTAAAAGTCACTTAATTGTCACTAAGCGGGCTTAAGTCTCTTGTTTTGAAGGTCAGGAGTACAAATGTATAAAATGAACAAAATATCTAATTTTGCAGATGAAAGAGCAATTTCACGGTTCAATTATATTAAAAGATAAATGACATACACATTCCTTAATTTTGAATATTTTAGCCTTACATATTACTTAATTATAACTAATTTTTCTTAATTCTATTGTTTTGAAGGTCTAGGGTACAAATGTAAAAAGACGCACAAAATAACTAATTTTACACAAGAATGAACAATTTCACATTCCAACTAAAGTAAAAGATAATTTTTGTACCATGGACATTCAGAATAGTAGAATTGAGACAAACTGGCGATAATAGAGTGATTTCCAAGACTAGTTAGTTCAAAATATTGGGATACGTATACGATTTATCTTTTTAAATAGTTGGAATCTAAATTGCTCTTTCTTGTGTAAAATTAGATATTTTGCGCTTTTTACCTTTGTACCATGGTCATTTATAACAGTAGAATTAAACAAAATTAGGTATGATTAAGTGATTTCTAAGACTAATACAGGCAAAATATTAGGAAATGTATACAATTTATCTTTCGCTATAGTTGAAATGTGAAATTGCACTATCTTATGCAAAACTAGATATTTTGCGGACTTCTTACTTTTGTCCCCTCGACATTCAAAACAATACAATTATGCCAAATTAGGGATAATTAAGTGATTTTTGTGGCTAAAATATTCAAACCATAGGGATACGTATACAATTTATCTTTTAGAATAGTTGGAATGTGAAACTGCTCTTTCCAATGAAAAATTAGATAATTTGTTCATTTTTACCGTAGAGCTTCAAAACAGTACAACTAAGCCAAATTAGAGACAATTAAGGGACTTTTAAGAATAAAATATTCAAAATATGGGGAGGTGTATACAATTAGTTGGAATGTGAAACTACACTTTCTTGTGCAAGATTAGATACTTTGTAAATTTTTTACGTTGGCACCCTAGACCTTTAAAACAGTAGAGTTAAGCCCAGTCAGTGATTATTAAGTAATTTTTAACACTAAAATATTCAATATATGTGCTTATGTATACAATTTATCCTTTAATGTAGTTGGAATGTTAAATTGCTCTGTCTAGTATAAAATTAGATGTTTTGTGTATTTTTTACATTTGTACCCTGAAACTTTATAAAAATAGAATTAAGCCAAATTAGTGATAATTAAGAGATTTGAACCAAAATGTTTAAAATTTAGGGATGTGCATACAATTTATCTTTTAAGATAGTTGGAATGTGAAGTTGCTCTTACTTTTGCAAAGTTAGATATTTTACATTTGTACAATGGACCTTCAAAATAGTAGAATTAAGCACGATGAGTGATAATTAGGTGATTTCTGAGACCAAAATATTCAAAATATATGACTATTTATACAATTTATCTTTTAAAGTAGTTGGAATGTGAGATTGCTCTTTCTTGTGTAAGCTTAGATGTAGTGTGCATATTTTACATTTGTGCCTGGACCTTCAAAACAATAGAATATTGGCTAATTAGTGACAATTAAGTTCTTTTTTTAAGACTAAAATATTAAAACATAGGGATATGTATACAAGTTATCTTTTAATATAGTTGGAATGTGACATTGCTCTTTCTTGTGTAAATTAGATATTTTGTGCATTTGTACCCTCGACCTTCAAAATAGTAGAATTAGTCCTACGTAGTGATAATTAAGTGATTTTTAAGACTAAAATATTCAAAATAAAGAGATATGTATATACTTTATCTTTTAATATAGCTGGAATATGAAATTACACTTGCTTGTGTAAGATTAGCTATTTTGTGGATTTTTTATGTACGTAAGCTAGACCATCAAATTTTATTCAAGAAAGAGCTATTTCACATTCCAAGTATATTAAAAGATAAAGCGTATGCATACCCTGTATTTTGAAAATTTTGGTAGTAGAAATCACTTAATTATTTTGTTTTTAATGTCGAGAATGCGAATGTAAAAAATGCCTGAGAATATGTAATTTTACTCTAGAAAGAGCAATTTCACATTCCAACTATATTGAAGGATAAATTGTGTACATATTCATATATTTGAAATATTTTAGTCTTATGAATCACTTAATATCACTAATTAGCCAATATTCTATTGTTTTGAAGGCCTAGGGCACACATGTAAAAGTGTACGGAATATCTAATTTTACATAAGAAAGCAATCTCACATTGCAACAATTTCGAAAGATACATATCCCTATATCTTGAATGTTTTTAGTCTTACAAATCACTTAATTATCACTAATTAGGCTTAATTCTACTAATTTGAAGGTGCAAGCTACAATGTAAAAGATGCACAAAATATCTAATTTTGCAATAGAAAGGGCAATTTCACGTTCCAGTTATATTAAATGATAAATTGTGTACTTATCCCTAAATTTTGAATATTTTTGTCTTAGAAATCATAAATTTGGCTTAATTCTATTATCTTGAAGGTCCAGGCACAAATGTAAAAGATGCACAAAATATATAGTTTTATACAAGACGAGCAATTTTACATTCTAAGCGTATTTGCGGATAAATTCTACACATATCCCTACATTTTGAATATTTTAGTCTAAGAAATCACTTATTAGGCTTAAATCTAATGCTTTAAAGGTCGAGGGTACGGATGTAAAAAGTCCACAAAATATCTAATTTTACACAAGAAAGGGAAATTTCGCATTGCAATTACATTAAAAGAAAATTTGTATACATATCCCTATATTTTGAATATTTAAGTGTTAAAAGTCACTTAATTGTCACTAAGCGGGCTTAAGTCTCTTGTTTTGAAGGTCCAGTACAAATGTATAAAATGAACAAAATATCTAATTTTGCAGATGAAAGAGCAATTTCACGGTTCAATTATATTAAAAGATAAATGACATACACATTCCTTAATTTTGAATATTTTAGCCTTACATATTACTTAATTATAACTAATTTTTCTTAATTATTTTGTTTTGAAGGTCTAGGGTACAAATGTAAAAAGACGCACAAAATAACTAATTTTACACAAGAATGAACAATTTCACATTCCAACTAAAGTAAAAGATAATTTTTGTACCATGGACATTCAGAATAGTAGAATTGAGACAAACTGGCGATAATAGAGTGATTTCCAAGACTAGTTAGTTCAAAATATTGGGATACGTATACGATTTATCTTTTTAAATAGTTGGAATCTAAATTGCTCTTTCTTGTGTAAAATTAGATATTTTGCGCTTTTTTACCTTTGTACCATGGTCATTTATAACAGTAGAATTAAACAAAATTAGGTATGATTAAGTGATTTCTAAGACTAATACAGGCAAAATATTAGGAAATGTATACAATTTATCTTTCGCTATAGTTGAAATGTGAAATTGCACTATCTTATGCAAAACTAGATATTTTGCGGACTTATTACTTTTGTCCCCTCGACATTCAAAACAATACAATTATGCCAAATTAGGGATAATTAAGTGATTTTTGTGGCTAAAATATTCAAACCATAGGGATACGTATACAATTTATCTTTTAGAATAGTTGGAATGTGAAATTGCTCTTTCCAATGAAAAATTAGATAATTTGTTCATTTTTACCGTAGAGCTTCAAAACAGTACAACTAAGCCAAATTAGAGACAATTAAGGGACTTTTAAGAATAAAATATTCAAAATATGGGGAGGTGTATACAATTAGTTGGAATGTGAAACTACACTTTCTTGTGCAAGATTAGATACTTTGTAAATTTTTTACGTTGGCACCCTAGACTTTTGAAACTGTAGAGTTAAGCCCGATCAGTGATTATTAAGTAATTTTTAACACTAAAATATTCAATATATGTGCTTATGTATACAATTTATCCTTTAATGTAGTTGGAATGTTAAATTGCTCTGTCTAGTATAAAATTAGATGTTTTGTGTATTTTTTACATTTGTCCACTGAAACTTTATAAAAATAGAATTAAGCCAAATTAGTGATAATTAAGAGATTTGAACCAAAATGTTTAAAATTTAGGGATGTGCATACAATTTATCTTTTAAGATAGTTGGAATGTGAAGTTGCTCTTACTTTTGCAAAGTTAGATATTTTACATTTGTGCCTGGACCTTCAAAATAGTAGAATTAAGCACGATGAGTGATAATTAGGTGATTTCTGAGACCAAAATATTCAAAATATATGACTATTTATACAATTTATCTTTTAAAGTAGTTGGAATGTGAGATTGCTCTTTCTTGTGTAAGCTTAGATGTAGTGTGCATATTTTACATTTGTGCCTGGACCTTCAAAACAATAGAATATTGGCTAATTAGTGACAATTAAGTTCTTTTTTTAAGACTAAAATATTAAAACATAGGGATATGTATACAAGTTATCTTTTAATATAGTTGGAATGTGACATTGCTCTTTCTTGTGTAAATTAGATATTTTGTGCATTTGTACCCTCGACCTTCAAAATAGTAGAATTAGTCCTACGTAGTGATAATTAAGTGATTTTTAAGACTAAAATATTCAAAATAAAGAGATATGTATATACTTTATCTTTTAATATAGCTGGAATATGAAATTACACTTGCTTGTGTAAGATTAGCTATTTTGTGGATTTTTTATGTTTGTGCGCTAGACCATCAAATTTTATTCAAGAAAGAGCAATGTCACATTCCAACTATATTAAAAGATAAATTGTATACATATCCCTATATTTTGAAAATTTTGGTAGTAGAAATCACTTAATTATTTTGTTTTTAATGTCGAGGGAATGCGAATGTAAAAAATGCCTGAGAATATGTAATTTTACTCTAGAAAGAGCAATTTCACATTCCAACTATATTGAAGGATAAATTGTGTACATATTCATATATTTGAAATATTTTAGTCTTATGAATCACTTAATATCACTAATTAGCCAATATTCTATTGTTTTGAAGGCCTAGGGCACACATGTAAAAGTGTACGGAATATCTAATTTTACATAAGAAAGCAATCTCACATTGCAACAATTTCGAAAGATACATATCCCTATATCTTGAATGTTTTTAGTCTTACAAATCACTTAATTATCACTAATTAGGCTTAATTCTACTAATTTGAAGGTGCAAGCTACAATGTAAAAGATGCACAAAATATCTAATTTTGCAATAGAAAGGGCAATTTCACGTTCCAGTTATATTAAATGATAAATTGTGTACTTATCCCTAAATTTTGAATATTTTTGTCTTAGAAATCATAAATTTGGCTTAATTCTATTATCTTGAAGGTCCAGGGTACAAATGTAAAAGATGCACAAAATATATAGTTTTATACAAGACGGAGCAATTTTACATTCTAAGCGTATTTGCGGATAAATTGTACACATATCCCTACATTTTGAATATTTTAGTCTAAGAAATCACTTATTAGGCTTAAATCTAATGCTTTAAAGGTCGAGGGTACGGATGTAAAAAGTCCACAAAATATCTAATTTTACACAAGAAAGGGAAATTTCGCATTGCAATTACATTAAAAGAAAATTTGTATACATATCCCTATATTTTGAATATTTAAGTGTTAAAAGTCACTTAATTGTCACTAAGCGGGCTTAAGTCTCTTGTTTTGAAGGTCAGTACAAATGTATAAAATGAACAAAATATCTAATTTTGCAGATGAAAGAGCAATTTCACGGTTCAATTATATTAAAAGATAAATGACATACACATTCCTTAATTTTGAATATTTTAGCCTTACATATTACTTAATTATAACTAATTTTTCTTAATTCTCCTGTTTTGAAGGTCTAGGGTACAAATGTAAAAAGACGCACAAAATAACTAATTTTACACAAGAATGAACAATTTCACATTCCAACTAAAGTAAAAGATAATTTTTGTACCATGGACATTCAGAATAGTAGAATTGAGACAAACTGGCGATAATAGAGTGATTTCCAAGACTAGTTAGTTCAAAATATTGGGATACGTATACGATTTATCTTTTTAAATAGTTGGAATCTAAATTGCTCTTTCTTGTGTAAAATTAGATATTTTGCGCTTTTTTACCTTTGTACCATGGTCATTTATAACGGTAGAATTAAACAAAATTAGGTATGATTAAGTGATTTCTAAGACTAATACAGGCAAAATATTAGGAAATGTATACAATTTATCTTTCGCTATAGTTGAAATGTGAAATTGCACTATCTTATGCAAAACTAGATATTTTGCGGACTTATTACTTTTGTCCCCTCGACATTCAAAACAATACAATTATGCCAAATTAGGGATAATTAAGTGATTTTTGTGGCTAAAATATTCAAACCATAGGGATACGTATACAATTTATCTTTTAGAATAGTTGGAATGTGAAACTGCTCTTTCCAATGAAAAATTAGATAATTTGTTCATTTTTACCGTAGAGCTTCAAAACAGTACAACTAAGCCAAATTAGAGACAATTAAGGGACTTTTAAGAATAAAATATTCAAAATATGGGGAGGTGTATACAATTAGTTGGAATGTGAAACTACACTTTCTTGTGCAAGATTAGATACTTTGTAAATTTTTTACGTTGGCACCCTAGACCTTTAAAACTGTAGAGTTAAGCCCGATCGGTGATTATTAAGTAATTTTTAACACTAAAATATTCAATATATGTGCTTATGTATACAATTTATCCTTTAATGTAGTTGGAATGTTAAATTGCTCTGTCTAGTATAAAATTAGATGTTTTGTGTATTTTTTACATTTGTACCACGAAACTTTATAAAAATAGAATTAAGCCAAATTAGTGATAATTAAGAGATTTGAACCAAAATGTTTAAAATTTAGGGATGTGCATACAATTTATCTTTTAAGATAGTTGGAATGTGAAGTTGCTCTTACTTTTGCAAAGTTAGATATTTTACATTGTAGCTTGCACCTTCAAATTAGTAGAATTAAGCCTAATTAGTGATAATTAGGTGATTTCTGAGACCAAAATATTCAAAATATATGACTATTTATACAATTTATCTTTTAAAGTAGTTGGAATGTGAGATTGCTCTTTCTTGTGTAAGCTTAGATGTAGTGTGCATATTTTACATTTGTGCCTGGACCTTCAAAACAATAGAATATTGGCTAATTAGTGACAATTAAGTTCTTTTTTTAAGACTAAAATATTAAAACATAGGGATATGTATACAAGTTATCTTTTAATATAGTTGGAATGTGACATTGCTCTTTCTTGTGTAAATTAGATATTTTGTGCATTTGTACCCTCGACCTTCAAAATAGTAGAATTAGTCCTACGTAGTGATAATTAAGTGATTTTTAAGACTAAAATATTCAAAATAAAGAGATATGTATATACTTTATCTTTTAATATAGCTGGAATATGAAATTACACTTGCTTGTGTAAGATTAGCTATTTTGTGGATTTTTTATGTATGTGCGCTAGACCATCAAATTTTATTCAAGAAAGAGCTATTTCACATTCCAAGTATATTAAAAGATAAAGTGTATGCATACCCCTGTATTTTGAAAATTTTGGTAGTAGAAATCACTTAATTATTTTGTTTTTAATGTCGAGGGTACGAATGTAAAAAATGCACAGAATATGTAATTTTACTCTAGAAAGAGCAATTTCACATTCCAACTATATTGAAGGATAAATTGTGTACATATTCATATATTTGAAATATTTTAGTCTTATGAATCACTTAATATCACTAATTAGCCAATATTCTATTGTTTTGAAGGCCTAGGGCACACATGTAAAAGTGTACGGAATATCTAATTTTACATAAGAAAGCAATCTCACATTGCAACAATTTCGAAAGATACATATCCCTATATCTTGAATGTTTTTAGTCTTACAAATCACTTAATTATCACTAATTAGGCTTAATTCTACTAATTTGAAGGTGCAAGCTACAATGTAAAAGATGCACAAAATATCTAATTTTGCAATAGAAAGGGCAATTTCACGTTCCAGTTATATTAAATGATAAATTGTGTACTTATCCCTAAATTTTGAATATTTTTGTCTTAGAAATCATAAATTTGGCTTAATTCTATTATCTTGAAGGTCCAGGGTACAAATGTAAAAGATGCACAAAATATATAGTTTTATACAAGACAGAGCAATTTTACATTCTAAGTGTATTTGCAGATAAATTGTACACATATCCCTACATTTTGAATATTTTAGTCTAAGAAATCACTTATTAGGCTTAAATCTAATGCTTTAAAGGTCGAGGGTACAGATGTAAAAAGTCCACAAAATATCTAATTTTACACAAGAAAGGGAAATTTCGCATTGCAATTACATTAAAAGAAAATTTGTATACATATCCCTATATTTTGAATATTTAAGTGTTAAAAGTCACTTAATTGTCACTAATTGAGCTTAAGTCTACTGTTTTGAAGGTCCAGAGTACAAATGTATAAAATGAACAAAATATCTAATTTTGCAGATGAAAGAGCAATTTCACGGTTCAATTATATTAAAAGATAAATGACATACACATTCCTTAATTTTGAATATTTTAGCCTTACATATTACTTAATTATAACTAATTTTTCTTAATTCTATTATTTTGAAGGTCTAGGGTACAAATGTAAAAAGACGCACAAAATAACTAATTTTACACAAGAATGAACAATTTCACATTCCAACTAAAGTAAAAGATAATTTTTGTACCATGGACATTCAGAATAGTAGAATTGAGACAAACTGGCGATAATAGAGTGATTTCCAAGACTAGTTAGTTCAAAATATTGGGATACGTATACGATTTATCTTTTTAAATAGTTGGAATCTAAATTGCTCTTTCTTGTGTAAAATTAGATATTTTGCGCTTTTTTACCTTTGTACCATGGTCATTTATAACAGTAGAATTAAACAAAATTAGGTATGATTAAGTGATTTCTAAGACTAATACAGGCAAAATATTAGGAAATGTATACAATTTATCTTTCGCTATAGTTGAAATGTGAAATTGCACTATCTTATGCAAAACTAGATATTTTGCGGACTTTTTACTTTTGTCCCCTCGACATTCAAAACAATACAATTATGCCAAATTAGGGATAATTAAGTGATTTTTGTGGCTAAAATATTCAAACCATAGGGATACGTATACAATTTATCTTTTAGAATAGTTGGAATGTGAATCTGCTCTTTCCAATGAAAAATTAGATAATTTGTTCATTTTTACCGTAGAGCTTCAAAACAGTACAACTAAGCCAAATTAGAGACAATTAAGGGACTTTTAAGAATAAAATATTCAAAATATGGGGAGGTGTATACAATTAGTTGGAATGTGAAACTACACTTTCTTGTGCAAGATTAGATACTTTGTAAATTTTTTACGTTGGCACCCTAGACCTTTAAAACAGTAGAGTTAAGCCCGATGAGTGATTATTAAGTAATTTTTAACACTAAAATATTCAATATATGTGCTTATGTATACAATTTATCCTTTAATGTAGTTGGAATGTTAAATTGCTCTGTCTAGTATAAAATTAGATGTTTTGTGTATTTTTTACATTTGTACCTAGAAACTTTATAAAAATAGAATTAAGCCAAATTAGTGATAATTAAGAGATTTGAACCAAAATGTTTAAAATTTAGGGATGTGCATACAATTTATCTTTTAAGATAGTTGGAATGTGAAGTTGCTCTTACTTTTGCAAAGTTAGATATTTTACATTTGTACACTGGACCTTCAAAATAGTAGAATTAAGCACGATGAGTGATAATTAGGTGATTTTTGAGACCAAAATATTCAAAATATATGACTATTTATACAATTTATCTTTTAAAGTAGTTGGAATGTGAGATTGCTCTTTCTTGTGTAAGCTTAGATGTAGTGTGCATATTTTACATTTGTGCCTGGACCTTCAAAACAATAGAATATTGGCTAATTAGTGACAATTAAGTTCTTTTTTTAAGACTAAAATATTAAAACATAGGGATATGTATACAAGTTATCTTTTAATATAGTTGGAATGTGACATTGCTCTTTCTTGTGTAAATTAGATATTTTGTGCATTTGTACCCTCGACCTTCAAAATAGTAGAATTAGTCCTACGTAGTGATAATTAAGTGATTTTTAAGACTAAAATATTCAAAATAAAGAGATATGTATATACTTTATCTTTTAATATAGCTGGAATATGAAATTACACTTGCTTGTGTAAGATTAGCTATTTTGTGGATTTTTTATGTCTGTGCGCTAGACCATCAAATTTTATTCAAGAAAGAGCTATTTCACATTCCAAGTATATTAAAAGATAAACTGTATGCATACCCCTGTATTTTGAAAATTTTGGTAGTAGAAATCACTTAATTATTTTGTTTTTAATGTCGAGGGTACGAATGTAAAAAATGCACAGAATATGTAATTTTACTCTAGAAAGAGCAATTTCACATTCCAACTATATTGAAGGATAAATTGTGTACATATTCATATATTTGAAATATTTTAGTCTTATGAATCACTTAATATCACTAATTAGCCAATATTCTACTGTTTTGAAGGCCTAGGGCACACATGTAAAAGTGTACGGAATATCTAATTTTACATAAGAAAGCAATCTCACATTGCAACAATTTCGAAAGATACATATCCCTATATCTTGAATGTTTTTAGTCTTACAAATCACTTAATTATCACTAATTAGGCTTAATTCTACTAATTTGAAGGTGCAAGCTACAATGTAAAAGATGCACAAAATATCTAATTTTGCAATAGAAAGGGCAATTTCACGTTGGACTTATATTAAATGATAAATTGTGTACTTATCCCTAAATTTTGAATATTTTTGTCTTAGAAATCATAAATTTGGCTTAATTCTATTATCTTGAAGGTCCAGGGTACAAATGTAAAAGATGCACAAAATATATAGTTTTATACAAGACAGAGCAATTTTACATTCTAACTGTATTTGCGGATAAATTGTACACATATCCCTACATTTTGAATATTTTAGTCTAAGAAATCACTTATTAGGCTTAAATCTAATGCTTTAAAGGTCGAGGGTACAGATGTAAAAAGTCCACAAAATATCTAATTTTACACAAGAAAGGGAAATTTCGCATTGCAATTACATTAAAAGAAAATTTGTATACATATCCCTATATTTTGAATATTTAAGTGTTAAAAGTCACTTAATTGTCACTAAGTGGGCTTAAGTCTCTTGTTTTGAAGGTCAGTACAAATGTATAAAATGAACAAAATATCTAATTTTGCAGATGAAAGAGCAATTTCACGGTTCAATTATATTAAAAGATAAATGACATACACATTCCTTAATTTTGAATATTTTAGCCTTACATATTACTTAATTATAACTAATTTTTCTTAATTCTACTGTTTTGAAGGTCTAGGGTACAAATGTAAAAAGACGCACAAAATAACTAATTTTACACAAGAATGAACAATTTCACATTCCAACTAAAGTAAAAGATAATTTTTGTACCATGGACATTCAGAATAGTAGAATTGAGACAAACTGGCGATAATAGAGTGATTTCCAAGACTAGTTAGTTCAAAATATTGGGATACGTATACGATTTATCTTTTTAAATAGTTGGAATCTAAATTGCTCTTTCTTGTGTAAAATTAGATATTTTGCGCTTTTTTACCTTTGTACCATGGTCATTTATAACAGTAGAATTAAACAAAATTAGGTATGATTAAGTGATTTCTAAGACTAATACAGGCAAAATATTAGGAAATGTATACAATTTATCTTTCGCTATAGTTGAAATGTGAAATTGCACTATCTTATGCAAAACTAGATATTTTGCGGACTTTTTACTTTTGTCCCCTCGACATTCAAAACAATACAATTATGCCAAATTAGGGATAATTAAGTGATTTTTGTGGCTAAATATTCAAACCATAGGGATACGTATACAATTTATCTTTTAGAATAGTTGGAATGTGAAACTGCTCTTTCCAATGAAAAATTAGATAATTTGTTCATTTTTACCGTAGAGCTTCAAAACAGTACAACTAAGCCAAATTAGAGACAATTAAGGGACTTTTAAGAATAAAATATTCAAAATATGGGGAGGTGTATACAATTAGTTGGAATGTGAAACTACACTTTCTTGTGCAAGATTAGATACTTTGTAAATTTTTTACGTTGGCACCCTAGACCTTTAAAACAGTAGAGTTAAGCCCAGTCAGTGATTATTAAGTAATTTTTAACACTAAAATATTCAATATATGTGCTTATGTATACAATTTATCCTTTAATGTAGTTGGAATGTTAAATTGCTCTGTCTAGTATAAAATTAGATGTTTTGTGTATTTTTTACATTTGTACCCCGAAACTTTATAAAAATAGAATTAAGCCAAATTAGTGATAATTAAGAGATTTGAACCAAAATGTTTAAAATTTAGGGATGTGCATACAATTTATCTTTTAAGATAGTTGGAATGTGAAGTTGCTCTTACTTTTGCAAAGTTAGATATTTTACATTTGTACACTGGACCTTCAAAATAGTAGAATTAAGCACGATGAGTGATAATTAGGTGATTTATGAGACCAAAATATTCAAAATATATGACTATTTATACAATTTATCTTTTAAAGTAGTTGGAATGTGAGATTGCTCTTTCTTGTGTAAGCTTAGATGTAGTGTGCATATTTTACATTTGTGCCTGGACCTTCAAAACAATAGAATATTGGCTAATTAGTGACAATTAAGTTCTTTTTTTAAGACTAAAATATTAAAACATAGGGATATGTATACAAGTTATCTTTTAATATAGTTGGAATGTGACATTGCTCTTTCTTGTGTAAATTAGATATTTTGTGCATTTGTACCCTCGACCTTCAAAATAGTAGAATTAGTCCTACGTAGTGATAATTAAGTGATTTTTAAGACTAAAATATTCAAAATAAAGAGATATGTATATACTTTATCTTTTAATATAGCTGGAATATGAAATTACACTTGCTTGTGTAAGATTAGCTATTTTGTGGATTTTTTATGTCTGTGCGCTAGACCATCAAATTTTATTCAAGAAAGAGCTATTTCACATTCCAAGTATATTAAAAGATAAACTGTATGCATACCCCTGTATTTTGAAAATTTTGGTAGTAGAAATCACTTAATTATTTTGTTTTTAATGTCGAGGGTACGAATGTAAAAAATGCACAGAATATGTAATTTTACTCTAGAAAGAGCAATTTCACATTCCAACTATATTGAAGGATAAATTGTGTACATATTCATATATTTGAAATATTTTAGTCTTATGAATCACTTAATATCACTAATTAGCCAATATTCTACTGTTTTGAAGGCCTAGGGCACACATGTAAAAGTGTACGGAATATCTAATTTTACATAAGAAAGCAATCTCACATTGCAACAATTTCGAAAGATACATATCCCTATATCTTGAATGTTTTTAGTCTTACAAATCACTTAATTATCACTAATTAGGCTTAATTCTACTAATTTGAAGGTGCAAGCTACAATGTAAAAGATGCACAAAATATCTAATTTTGCAATAGAAAGGGCAATTTCACGTTCCAGTTATATTAAATGATAAATTGTGTACTTATCCCTAAATTTTGAATATTTTTGTCTTAGAAATCATAAATTTGGCTTAATTCTATTATCTTGAAGGTCCAGGGTACAAATGTAAAAGATGCACAAAATATATAGTTTTATACAAGACAGAGCAATTTTACATTCTAACTGTATTTGCAGATAAATTGTACACATATCCCTACATTTTGAATATTTTAGTCTAAGAAATCACTTATTAGGCTTAAATCTAATGCTTTAAAGGTCGAGGGTACAGATGTAAAAAGTCCACAAAATATCTAATTTTACACAAGAAAGGGAAATTTCGCATTGCAATTACATTAAAAGAAAATTTGTATACATATCCCTATATTTTGAATATTTAAGTGTTAAAAGTCACTTAATTGTCACTAACTGGGCTTAAGTCTACTGTTTTGAAGGTCCAGAGTACAAATGTATAAAATGAACAAAATATCTAATTTTGCAGATGAAAGAGCAATTTCACGGTTCAATTATATTAAAAGATAAATGACATACACATTCCTTAATTTTGAATATTTTAGCCTTACATATTACTTAATTATAACTAATTTTTCTTAATTCTACTGTTTTGAAGGTCTAGGGTACAAATGTAAAAAGACGCACAAAATAACTAATTTTACACAAGAATGAACAATTTCACATTCCAACTAAAGTAAAAGATAATTTTTGTACCATGGACATTCAGAATAGTAGAATTGAGAAAAATTAGTGATAATAGAGTGATTTCCAAGACTAGTTAGTTCAAAATATTGGGATACGTATACGATTTATCTTTTTAAATAGTTGGAATCTAAATTGCTCTTTCTTGTGTAAAATTAGATATTTTGCGCTTTTTTACCTTTGTACCATGGTCATTTATAACAGTAGAATTAAACAAAATTAGGTATGATTAAGTGATTTCTAAGACTAATACAGGCAAAATATTAGGAAATGTATACAATTTATCTTTCGCTATAGTTGAAATGTGAAATTGCACTATCTTATGCAAAACTAGATATTTTGCGGACTTTTTACTTTTGTCCCCTCGACATTCAAAACAATATAATTATGCCAAATTAGGGATAATTAAGTGATTTTTGTGGCTAAATATTCAAACCATAGGGATACGTATACAATTTATCTTTTAGAATAGTTGGAATGTGAAACTGCTCTTTCCAATGAAAAATTAGATAATTTGTTCATTTTTACCGTAGAGCTTCCAAAGCAAGACAACTAAGCCAAATTAGAGACAATTAAGGGACTTTTAAGAATAAAATATTCAAAATATGGGGAGGTGTATACAATTAGTTGGAATGTGAAACTACACTTTCTTGTGCAAGATTAGATACTTTGTAAATTTTTTACGTTGGCACCCTAGACCTTTAAAACAGTAGAGTTAAGCCCAGTCAGTGATTATTAAGTAATTTTTAACGCTAAAATATTCAATATATGTGCTTATGTATACAATTTATCCTTTAATGTAGTTGGAATGTTAAATTGCTCTGTCTAGTATAAAATTAGATGTTTTGTGTATTTTTTACATTTGTACCCTGAAACTTTATAAAAATAGAATTAAGCCAAATTAGTGATAATTAAGAGATTTGAACCAAAATGTTTAAAATTTAGGGATGTGCATACAATTTATCTTTTAAGATAGTTGGAATGTGAAGTTGCTCTTACTTTTGCAAAGTTAGATATTTTACATTTGTACACTGGACCTTCAAAATAGTAGAATTAAGCACGATGAGTGATAATTAGGTGATTTCTGAGACCAAAATATTCAAAATATATGACTATTTATACAATTTATCTTTTAAAGTAGTTGGAATGTGAGATTGCTCTTTCTTGTGTAAGCTTAGATGTAGTGTGCATATTTTACATTTGTGCCTGGACCTTCAAAACAATAGAATATTGGCTAATTAGTGACAATTAAGTTCTTTTTTTAAGACTAAAATATTAAAACATAGGGATATGTATACAAGTTATCTTTTAATATAGTTGGAATGTGACATTGCTCTTTCTTGTGTAAATTAGATATTTTGTGCATTTGTACCCTCGACCTTCAAAATAGTAGAATTAGTCCTACGTAGTGATAATTAAGTGATTTTTAAGACTAAAATATTCAAAATAAAGAGATATGTATATACTTTATCTTTTAATATAGCTGGAATATGAAATTACACTTGCTTGTGTAAGATTAGCTATTTTGTGGATTTTTTATGTCTGTGCGCTAGACCATCAAATTTTATTCAAGAAAGAGCTATTTCACATTCCAAGTATATTAAAAGATAAACTGTATGCATACCCATGTATTTTGAAAATTTTGGTAGTAGAAATCACTTAATTATTTTGTTTTTAATGTCGAAGTACGAATGTAAAAAATGCACAGAATATGTAATTTTACTCTAGAAAGAGCAATTTCACATTCCAACTATATTGAAGGATAAATTGTGTACATATTCATATATTTGAAATATTTTAGTCTTATGAATCACTTAATATCACTAATTAGCCAATATTCTACTGTTTTGAAGGCCTAGGGCACACATGTAAAAGTGTACGGAATATCTAATTTTACATAAGAAAGCAATCTCACATTGCAACAATTTCGAAAGATACATATCCCTATATCTTGAATGTTTTTAGTCTTACAAATCACTTAATTATCACTAATTAGGCTTAATTCTACTAATTTGAAGGTGCAAGCTACAATGTAAAAGATGCACAAAATATCTAATTTTGCAATAGAAAGGGCAATTTCACGTTCCAGTTATATTAAATGATAAATTGTGTACTTATCCCTAAATTTTGAATATTTTTGTCTTAGAAATCATAAATTTGGCTTAATTCTATTATCTTGAAGGTCCAGGGTACAAATGTAAAAGATGCACAAAATATATAGTTTTATACAAGACAGAGCAATTTTACATTCTAACTGTATTTGCAGATAAATTGTACACATATCCCTACATTTTGAATATTTTAGTCTAAGAAATCACTTATTAGGCTTAAATCTAATGCTTTAAAGGTCGAGGGCACAGATGTAAAAAGTCCACAAAATATCTAATTTTACACAAGAAAGGGAAATTTCACATTGCAATTACATTAAAAGAAAAATTGTATACATATCCCTATATTTTGAATATTTAAGTGTTAAAAGTCACTTAATTGTCACTAACTGGGCTTAAGTCTACTGTTTTGAAGGTCCAGAGTACAAATGTATAAAATGAACAAAATATCTAATTTTGCAAATGAAAGAGCAATTTCACAGTTCTATTATATTAAAAGATAAATTACATACACATTCCTTAATTTTGAATATTTTAGCCTTACATATTACTTAATTATAACTAATTTTTCTTAATTCTACTGTTTTGAAGGTCTAGGGTACAAATGTAAAAGACGCACAAAATAACTAATTTTACACAAGAATGAACAATTTCACATTCCAACTATAGTAAAAGATAATTTTTGTACCATGGACTTTCAGAATAGTAGAATTGAGACAAATTGGCGATAATAGAGTGATTTCCAAGACTAGTTAGTTCAAAATATAGGGATACGTATACAATTTATCTTTTTAAATTGGTGGAATCTAAAATTGCTCTTTCTTGTGTAAAATTAGATTTTT
Source organism: Warburgia ugandensis (assembly GCA_035236585.1). Lineage (NCBI taxonomy): Eukaryota > Viridiplantae > Streptophyta > Magnoliopsida > Canellales > Canellaceae > Warburgia > Warburgia ugandensis. The sequence continues at coordinate 75,686,171 of CP141129.1, read as the reverse complement.
TGCACTTTTTTACCTTTGTTCCATGGTCATTCATAATATTAGAATTAAACAGAATTAGGGATGATCAAAAGAGAAATTGTAAATATATCCTTATATTTTGAACATTTTAGTCACTTAATTATAACTAATTTGGCTTAATTCTACTCTTTTGAAGGTCTATGGTAAAAATGTAAAAAATGAATTGAAGATCTAATTTTCCACAAGAAAGAGGAACTTCACATTCTAATTATTTTAAAAATTAAATTATATATATACATATATTTTAAATATTTTTGTCTTAAAAATCACCTAATTATCATAAATTAAGCTTAACTCTACTATTTTGAAGGTCAAGGGTACAAATGTAAAAAATGCACAAAATATCTAATTTTGCAAAAGAAAGTGCAATTTCATATTTCAACTGTATTAAAAGATAAATTTTAAACATATCCCTAAATTTCAAATATTTTAGTCTTAAAAATCTCTTAAGTATCACTAATATGGCTTAATTCTAATGTTATAAAGTTTTAGGGTACAAATTTAAAAAATACACAAAATATCTAATTTTATACTAGACATAGAATTTTAACATTTCTAGCTATATTAGAAGATAAATTATATACATATCCCTATATTTTGAATATCTTAGTCTTAAAAATCGCTGATTTGGCTTAATTCTACTATTTTAAAGTTTTAGGGTACAAATGTTAAAAAAATTATAATATATCTAATTTTACATAAGAAAGTGTAATTTCACATTCTAACTTTATTAAAAGATAAATTGTATATATATCCCTATATTTAGAATATTTTAGTCTTAAAAATCCCTTAATTGTCTCTAATTTGGGTTAATTGTATTGTTTTGACCTTATTAAAAGATAAATTGTATACATTTCCCTATATTTTGAATATTTTAGTCTTAAAAATTACTTAATTATCACTAATTAGGCATAATTATGCAATTTTGAAAGTGCCAGGAGCAAATGTAAAAAATGCACAAAATATCTAGTTTTACATAAGAAAGGACAATTTCACATTTCAACTATATTAAAAGATAAATTATACACATAATCATATATTTTGAATGTTTGCCTTACTAATAACTTAATTATCGCTAATTAGGTTTAATTTTACTATTTTGAGGGTCAAGGGTATAAATGTAAAAAAAATGCACAAGATATCTAATTTTGAAAAAGAAAGAGGAAATTCACATTTTAACCATATTAGAAGATAAATTGCATACATATTCCTAAATTTTGAATATTTTAGTCTTAGAAATCACTTAATTATCAATAATTTGTCTTAATTCTAATGTTTCGAATGTCTAGGGTAGAAATGTAAAAAATGCCAAAATATCTAAATTTACACAAGAAAGAGCAATTTCACATTCTAACTATATGAAATGATAAATTTTATGTATATCCCTATATTTTGTATATTTTAGTCTAAAAAATCTCTTAATCATCACTAATTAGGCTTAATTCTACTATTTTGAAGATCCATGGTGCAAATATAAAAAAGCACAAAATATCTAATTTTACACAAAAAAGAGCAATTTCATATTCCAAATATTTTAAAAGATAAATTGTATATATATCCTTATATTTGGAATATTTTAGTTCGAGAAATCACTTAATTTTCACTAATTTGAATTTATTAAATTATTTTGAAGGTCCAAGGTACAAATATAAAAAAGTATAAATTATCATTGATTAGGCTTAATTCTACTGTTTGGAAGGTCAAGGGTACAAATGTAAAAAATGTACAAAATATCAAATTTTACAAAAGAAGAAACAATTTCACATTCCAACTATATTGAGAGATCAATTTTTTACATTCCCTATATTTTGAATATTTAAGTTAAAAATCACTTAATTTTCACTAATTAAGCTTAATTCTACTATTTTGAAGGTCTAGGGTACAAATTTTAAAAATGTACAAAATATGTAATTTTACCCAAGAAAGTGCAACTATATTAAAAGATAAATTGTATGCATATCCCTAAATTTTGAATATTTTAGTTTTGAAAATCACTTCATTATCACATTCCAACCATATCAAAGAATAAATTAATATTTTAGTCTTAAAAAATACTTAATTGAGCCTAATTTGGCTTAATTTTACTGTTTTGAAGTTTCAGTGCACAAATGTAAAAATGCATAAATTATCTAATGTTATATAAGAAAGAGCAATTTTTCATTCCAACTATATTAAGAGATAAATTCTATGCATATCCCTATATTTTGAATATTTTAGCCTTAGAAATCACTTAATAATCAATGATTAAGCATAATTCTACTATTTTAAAGTTTAAGGTACAAACGTAGAAAATCCACAAAATATCTAATTTTACACAAGAAAGTGCAATTTCACATTCCAACTATATTAAAAGATAAATCATAGACATATCCTATATTTTGAATATTTTAGTCTTAGAAATTACTTAATTGTCCCTAATTTGGCTTAATTTTACTGTTTTGAAGGTCCAGCACGCAAATGTAAAAACTACACAAAATAAATATTTTTACAAAAGAAAGGGCAATTTTACATTTGAATTATATTAAAACATTAATTGTATACATATCCCTATATTTTAAATATTTTAGTCTAAAAAATACTTAATTTTTACTAATTTGTCTTAATTTTACTGCTTTAAAGGTCAAAGGTACGAATGTAAAAAATGCACAAAATATTTAATTTTGTAAAAAAAAAAGGTAATTTTAAATTCCAACTATATTAAAAGATAAATTGCATACATATACCTATATTTTAAATTTTTTATTCTTTGAAATCACTTAATTATTACTAATTCTACTGTTTTGTTTATTTTTTACATTTGTACCCTAGACCTTTGAAATAGTAGAATTAAGACTAATTAGTGATCATTAAGTGATTTATAAAACTAAAATATTTAAAATATAGGGATATGTACACAGTTTATCTTTTAATATATTTGGAATGTAAAATTCCTCTTTCTTGTGCAAAATTAGATATTTTGTGTATTTTTCTACATTTGTACCCTAGACTAAGACTAAAATATTCAAAATATAGGGATATATATATACAATTTCCATTAGAAAAAAGTTGGAATCTGAAATTGCTCTTTCTTGTGGAAAATTTAATATTTTGTGCATTTTTTACATTTGTACCCTCAATCTTCAAAATAGTAGAATTAAGCCTAATTAGTGATAATTAAGTGATTTTTAAGACTAAAATACTCAAAATATAGAGATATGTATACAATTTGTCTTTTAAAATAATTGGATGTGAAATTACTCTTTCTTGTGCTAAATTTGATATTTTGTGCTTTTCTGCATTTGTACCCTGGACTTTCAATTAAGTGATTTTTAAGACTAAAATATTTAAAATATAGGGATGTGTACATAATTTATCTTTTTATATAGTTGGAATGTGAAAGTGCACTTGCTTGTGTTAAATTAGATATATTGTAGATTTTTTAAATTTGTATCCTCGACCTTTAAAATAATAGAATTAAGCCTAATCAGTGATAATTAAGTGACTTTTAAGACTAAAATATTCAAAATATTGGGCTATGTAGACAATTTATCTTTCAAGATAATTGGAATGTGAAATTGCACTTTTGAGTGTGGAATTAGATATTTTGTGGATTTTTTACATTTGTTCCCTTAATCTTCAAAATAGTAGAATTAAGCTTAATTAGTGATAAATAAGTGAATTCTAGGGCCAAAATATTAATAATATAGGGATATGTAGAAAATTTATATTTTAAAATAGTTGGAATTTGAAATTGGTCATTCTTGTGTGAAATTAGATATTTTGTGTATTTTTTACATTTGTAAGCTAGACCTTTAAAACATGAGAATTAAGCCTAGATATTTTGTTCATTTTTTACATTTGTACCATGGATCTTTAAAATAGTAAAATTAAGGCAAATTAGTGATAATTAAGTTATTTTAGAGACTAAAATGTTCAAAATATAGGTATATGTATGTAATTTATCTTTTAATATTGTAGGAATGTGATATTTCTATTCCTTGTGTAAAATTAGATATTTAGCATATTTTTTACATTTGTACTGTGGACACTCAAATAAGTAGAATTAAGCCTAATTAGTGTTAATTAAGTTATTTTTAAGACTAAAATATTTAAAATATTGGGATATGTATACAATTTATCTTTTTATATAGTTGGAATGTCAAAATTTTCTTTCTTGTGTAAAATTAGATATTTTGTTTATTTTTTATATTTGTACCTTAAACCTCCAAAAAGTAGAATTAAGCCTAATAAGTGATAATTAAATGATTTTTAAGACTAAAATATTAAAAATATAGGGATATGTATACAATTTATCTTTTAATATAGTTGGAATGTGAAATTGCTCTTTCTTGTGTATAATGAGATATTTTGTGCATTTTTTACATTTGTATCATGGACCCTTAAAAAAGTAGAGTTAAGCTTAATCAGTGATAATTAAGTGATATCTACGACTAAAATTTTCAAAATATAAGGATATGTGAAATTGCTCTTTCTTATGCAAAATTAGTTATTTTGTATATATTTTCATTTGTACCTTGGACATTCAAAATAGTAGAATCAAGCCAAATTATGAACAATTAAGTGATTTTTAAAATTAAAATATTCAAAATATGGGAATACGTATATAATTTATCCTTCAATATAGTTGGAATGTGAAATTTTACTTTCTTAGGAAAAATTAGATATTTTTGTAGAATTTTTACATTTGTACCCTAAACATTCAAAATAGTAAGACTCAACCAAATTATTGGTAGTTAAGTGATTCCTAAGACTAAGATATTAAAAATATTGGGATACATATACAATTTATATTTTAAAATAGTTTGAATGTAAAATTCTCATTCTTGTGTAAAATTTGATATTTTGTTCATTTTTTCACATTTGTACCCAAAACCTTTAAAATGGTAGAATTAAGCGTCATTAATGATAATTAAGTCATTTTTATTACTAAAATATTCAAAATATAGGGATACGTATTCAATGCATCTTTTTATATAGTTGGAATATCAAATTGCCCTTTCTTGTGTTAAATTAGATATTTCGTGCATTTTTTACATTAGCACCCTAGACCTACAAAACAATAGAATTAAGCCTAATTAGTGATAATTAAGTGATTTTATTAGAATGAAATATTCAAAATATAGGGATATCTATACAATTTATCTTTTTAAATAGTTGGAATGTGAAATTGCTCTTTCTTATGTAAAATTAGATATTTTGTGTATTTTTTACATTTGTATCCTAAACCTTTAAAGTAGTAGAATTAAGCCTAATTTGTGACAATTAAGTAATTTTTAAGACTAAAATATTCAAAATATTGGGATATATATATACAATTTATCTTTAAATAAATTTGAAATGTGAAATTGCTCTTTCTTGTGAAAAATTTTATACTATGTGCATTTTTTTCATTTGTACCCTCGACATTCAAAACACTAGAATTAAGCCTAAGTACTAAAAATTAAGTGATTTTTATGGATAAAATATTCAAAATATAGGTATTTGTATACAGTTTATCTTTAAATAAATTTGGAATGTGAAATTGCACTTTCTTATGCAAAATTAGATATTTTGTGTATTTTTTCATTTGCACCTTGGATATTCAAAATAGTAGAATCATGTCAAATTAAGAACAATTAAATGATTTTTAAAATTAAAATATTCAAAATATGGGAATACGTATATAATTTATCCTTCAATATAGTTGGATTCTGAAATTTTACTCTCTTCTATAAAGTTAGATATTTTTGTAGACTTTTTCCATTGGTACCCTAAACCTTAAAAATAGCAAAACTCAGCCTAATTATTGGTAATTAAGTGATTTATAAGAGTAACATATTAAAAATATTGGGATATGTATATAATTTATCTTTTAGAATAGTTTGAATGGAAAATGGTTCATTCTTGGCTACAAATTATGAACAATTAAATGATTTTGAAAATAAAAATATTTAAAATATGGGAATAGATATAATTTAACCTTCAATATAGTTGGAATGTGAAATTTTACTTTCTTGTGTAAAAGTAGATATTTTTGTAGGCCTTTTACATTTGTACCTTAAACCTTCAAAATAGTAAAACATAGCCTAATTATTGCTAATTAAGTGATTTCTAAGACAAATATATTAAAAATATTAGGATATGTATACAATTTATATTTTAAAATAGTTTGACTGTAAAGTTCTCATTCTTGTGTAAAATTTGATATTTTGTTCATCTTTTCACATTTGTACCCAAAACCTTTAAAATGGTAGAATTAAGCATCATTAATGATAATTAAGTCATTTCTATTACTAAAATATTCAAAATATAGGGATACGTATATAATTCATCTTTTTATATAGTTGGAATGTCAAATTGCCCTTTCTTATGTCATATTAGATATTTCATGCATTTTTTACATTAGCATACTAGACCTACAAAATAATAGAATTAAGCCTAATTAGTGATAATTAAGTGATTTTAAATAATAAAATATTCAAAATATAGGGATATCTATATAATTTATCTTTTTATATAGTTGAAATGTGAAATTGCTCTTACTTATGTAAAATTAGATATTTTGTGTAGTTTTTACATTTGTACCCTAGACCTTTAAAGTTGTAGAATTAATCCTAATTAGTGACAATTAAGTAATTTCTAAAGCTAAAATATTCAAAATATTGGTATATATATACAATTTATCTTTAAATAAAGTTGAAATGTGAAATTACTCTTTCTTGTGAAAATTTTTATACTTTGTGCATTTTTTACATTTGTACCCTCGACATTCAAAACACTAAAATTGAGCTTAATTACTAATAACTAAGTGATTTTTTCAATAAAATATTCAAAATATAGGAATTTGTATGCAATTTGTCTTTAAATAAAGTTAGAATGTGAAATTGCACTTTCTTATGCAAAATTAGATATTTTGTGTATTTTTTCATTTGTACTTTGAACCTTCAAAATAATAAAATCAAGCCAAGTTGTGAACAATTAAGTGATTTATAAAATTAAAATATTCAAAATATGGGAATAAGTATATAATTTACCTTCAATATAGTTAGAATGTGAAATTTTACTTTCTTGTGTAAGATGAGATATTTTTGTAGACTTTTTACATTTGTACCCTAAACCTTCAAAATAGTAAAACTTAGCCTAATTATTGATAATTAAGTGATTTCTAAGACTAATACATTAAAAATATTGGTATATGTGTGCAATTTATCTTTTAAAGTAGTTTGAATGTAAAATTGCTCATTCTTCTATAAAATTAGATATTTTGTTCATTTTTTTATATTTGTACCCAAAACCTTTAAAATAGTAGAATTAAGACTCATCAATGATAATTAAGTGATTTCTATGACTAAAAATTCAAAATATATGGATACGTATACAATTCATCTTTTTATATAGTTGAATGTCAAATAGCCCTTTCTTGTGTTAAATTAGATATTTCATGTATTTTTTACATTAGCACACTAGACCTACAAAACAATAGAATTAAGACTAATTAGTGATAATTAAGTGATTTCAAAGAATAAAATATTCAAAATATAGGGATATATATACAATTTATCTTTTTATATAGTTAAAATGTGAAATTACTATTTCTTATGTAAAATTAGATATTTTTTGTATTTTTTACATTTGTACCTTAGACCTTTAAAGCAGTAGAATTAAGCCTAATTAGTGACAATTATGTAATTTTTAAGACTAAAATATTCAAAATATTGGGATATATATATAATTTATCTTTTCATATATTTGGAATGTTAAATTACTCTTTCTTGTGTAAAATTGGAGATTTTGTGCATTTTTTACATTTGTACCTCTACCTTAAAAATAGTAAAATTGAGCCAAATTAGTTATAATTAAGTGATTTTTAAGACTAAAATATTCCAAATATTTGGATATGTATAGAATTTATCTTTTAATATAGTTTGAATGTGAAATTGCTTTTTCTTGTGTAAAATTAGATATTTTGTGTATTTTGTTTACAATTATACCCTAGACCTTCAAAACAATAGAATTAAGATGAATTAGTGATAATTAAGTGCTTTCTAATACTAAAATATTCAAAATATAGGGATATATATATATATGCAAATTTCCTTTAAAAAAAGTTGGAATGTGAAATTGCTCTTTCATGTGTGAAATTTGATATTTTGTGCATTTTTTACATTTATACCCTCGATGCTCAAAACTGTAGAATTAAGCCTAATTAGTGATAAATAAGTGATTTCTTAGACTAAAATACTCAAAATATAGAGATATGTATACAATTTGTCTTTTAAAATAGTTGGAATGTGAAATTTCTCTTTCTTGAGTAAAATTCTATATTTTGTGCTTTTTTGCATTTGTACCAAGGACCTTCAAAGCAGTAGATTTATGCCAAATTAGTGATAATTAAGTGATTTCTAAGACAAATATTCAAAATATAGTATACAATTTATCTTTTTATATAGTTTGAATATGAAATTTCTCTTTCTTGTGTTAAATTAAATATTTTGTGCATTTTTTACATTTGTACCCTGGACCTACAAAATAGTAGAATTAATCCTAATTAGAGATAACTAAGCAATTTCTAAGGCTAAAATATTCAAAATATTAGGATATGTATACAATTTATATTTTAAAATAGTAAGAATGTGAAATTGCTCATTCTTATGTAAAATTAAATATTTTGTTTATTTTTTACATTTGTACCCTAGGCCTTCAAAACAATAGAATTAAGCCTCATCAGTGATAATAAGTAATTTTTAAGACTAAAACATTTAAAATATAGGGATATTTATATAACTTATCTTTTAATATTGTTGGAATGTGAAATTGCTCTTTCTTGTATCTTGAATCTTGTTTGGATTCACTTGTAGCTTTTTTGGTGTATTTCTTAGGGACTTAAAGAAGGAGAGATTGATGAGATTGGAAAGGAAAGAGAAAGGGGACGATTCAATGGAATTGAAGGCGATGGAGAAGGATTTTGGTGGAGATGGAGATGTGTTTTTGGTTCTACCTCTGAATTTTGCTATGGTTGAGACAGGAATTTATAGATCAGGTTTCCCCAATCCTACAAATTTTGGTTTTCTTGAAACTTTGATCCATTATGTGAGTACTTTGTTCATGTTCTTTTATCTTTTTCTTTCTGTGTTTTATGTGGTTTAATGCTAAGGTTATGGCTTTGGATCAAAATGGTTTTGTTTGAAGATGCAGATCAATTTCTTGTGGTACAAGATTTTTTTTTATTTTTTTTTTGAATGCGAGGATTTGAGGTATGATTTTCTAAATAGATATTTGTGTCTTGAACCATATTCGGAGGAGAACATGGAGTTTCTTTGATCTCATGGAATTAGGCTTTTCCAATTTGGGATTGATGGACACAAGGTAAGTTTCTTTTCATATTATTTCTCATTTAGTTCTTTCATTCTACTAGTTTGTTTCTTGTTTTATGCAGAGATTTCTTTGCTGATGGTGTAATGCCTAATTTGTTCTAGAAATTCAATAAAGATCTTGATTTTGCTGATGCTGTAATGCTCGATGATTGTGCTCCTTGGAAGAAATTACTTAATAAATCAATCTATGACAACCTGGGTTTTTCAACACTTTTTAATAAAAAAATTTGAAAGGTGGGGCCCCAATTTTTTTTGAAAACCAAAATACTGAAAAACAATTTCAATGAATTTCATTTTAAGAAAACCCCAGAGTATCAACCATAGACTCAAAACTCAAATAATTTTTTCATTTTTCAAGTAAACATTTTCAAAACAAGTTTACTTCTTCAGGACCCATCACGTCAACAGCCACATTCCCAACAACAATCTAATCAAGTCCAAATAATTTAAATGCACATATACATTCTAGGTAGAATTTAGAAACATACCTCCATATGATATATCTCAATCACTATTCGTCTGGCTCCTCATCAGTCATATCTTTTTCTCGATATCTGAGGCATTGCAAAAATAACACAATGCCTTAACAAGCAATGCTTCGTAGGTAGATAGACATTTAATGTAATAAAAATGATGGCATAAAAATAATAACTCAAATATTAAGAGTTGACATGAGTGTAAAGCATGATAGCCATAGAATACAAATGCCATAAATCGTATCAATACAAGTGGCAAAGCATCATGTATAATAAAACATGGATCACATGAATGTAAAACATGATATGATACAATCTCAATGAGCATACAATAAACAGGAAGGGCACCCCAGGGTACGGGAGTCCCATGAGTGTCCCATACACTCGTACAATAGGTCATGAGTACTCATACCAATCCTCTGAGTGTCGTCATACCTAGGCACCAAAATGATATATCCAGTCTCATCATTCATACACACATAATAAGTGTATGGATAGTCATGCTGCAGTGGCAACCTACACCTCAGGTCTACCAATTGTTGCTCCCCATCAACACCATTACAGGAGACTTGCCATCCATCCCCATGGGTGGGCCTAGACTAGTAGTGTGAAATAGCCATGTTACCAACCCCTATCGAAAGCCATTTGTGGGTAGGTGTCTATCATCCCATAAATTCAGAGGGTAGGTGCCCCGCCCTAATCTCTCCATCATGACACCCACCGGGTGACAGCACTCGTCATAAATCACAAAACACAAAAATTATGAATCTCATAAAAACTAGTTTTTATAGTACCCATCATTGGAGAATCAGTTCTCTCATGTCTGCAAAGCGTCATTTAGGCAATTAGCTGCTTGTTGTTAATTGCATTTACAATCTATGTAAATTTGATGGGAGAAAGAGGGGTGAAGTCCATCAACCAAAATCTCATGAATAACTTCTTTATGAGGTTTTGCCCTTTAAGTATTCATAGGGTACATATGCAAAAATGTACAAATTACTCAAACTGGACTATCAAGATGCAATTTGCTCTTTCTAAGAAATCACTTAATTATCACCAATTAGGCTTCATTCTATTGTTTTGAAGGTCCATGGTACAAACGTAAAAAATGCACAAAATATTTAATATTACACAAGAAAGAGAAATTTCACTTTCCAACTATTTTTAAAGATAAATTATATACATATTCCTTTATTTGAATATTTTAGTCTTAAAAATCACTTAATTACCACTAATTAGGCTTAATTTTACTATTTTGAAGGAAGAGAGTGCAAATGTAAAAAATGCACAAAATATCTAATTTTGTAAAAGAAAGAGCAATTTCACATTCCAACTATATTAAAAGATAAATTTTATACATATTCTTAAATTTTGAATATTTGTCTTAAAAATCACTAATTTATCTTAATTCTACTATTTTGAAGGTCTAGGGTACAAATGTGAAAAATGCATAAAATACATAACTTTGCACAAGAAAGAGCAATTTCACATTCCAACTATATTTAAAGATAAACTTTATACATATCCCTATATTTTGAATATTTTAATTTTAAAAATCACTTAATTAATACTAATTAGGCTTGATTCTATTATTTTGAAGATCTAGGGTACAAATGTATAAAATGAACAAAATACCTAATTTTACACAAGAAAGAGTAATTTCACATTCCAACTATTTTAAAAGATAAATTGTATACATTTTTCTTTATTTTGAATATTTTAGTCTTAAAAATTACTTAATTATCACTAATTTTTCTTAATTCTAATGTTTTGAATGTCGAGGATACAAATGTAGAAAATGCACATAATATCTAATTTTACACAAGAAAGAGCAATTTCACATTCCAAATATATTAAAAAATAAATTGTATACATATCCCTATATTTTGAATACTTTAGTCTTAAAAATTTCTTAATTATCACTAATTAAGCTTAATTCTATAATTTTGAAGGTCAAGGGTACAAATGTAAAAAGTGCACAAAATATTAATTTTACATAAGAAAGAGCAATCTCACATTCCAAGTATTTTAAAAGATAAATTGTAGACATATACATATATTTTGAATATTTTAGTTTTAGAAATTACTTAATTATCACTAATTTGGCCTAATTTTACTATTTTGAATGTTGATGGTACAATGAAAAAAATGCACAAAATATCTAATATTACACAAGAAAGAGCAATTTTACATTCTAAATATATTAAAAGATAAATTATATACATATCCCTATATTTTGAATATTAGTCTTAAAAATAACTTAATTATCATTGATTAGTCTTAATTCTAATGTATTGATGGTTATAGGTACAAATATAAAAAATACACAAAATATATAATTTTACATAAGAAAGAGCAATATCATATTCTAACGATTTTAAAAGATAAATTATATACATATCCCAATATTTTGAATATTTTAATCTTAAAAATTACTTAGTCATCACTAATTAAGCTTAATTCTTCCATTTTAAAGTTCAGGGTATAAATGTAAAAAATGCAAAAAAAAATATAATTTGCAAAACAAAGAGAAATTTCACATTCCAACTATATGAAAAGATAAATTGTTACAAGTTCCTATATTTTAAATATTTTAATCTTAGAGATTACTTAATTATCACTAATTTGGCGTAATTCCACTAAGTTGAAGGTCGAGGGTGCAAATATAAAAAATGTTAAAATATCTAATTTTGCAAAAGAAATAGCAATTTCACATTCCAACTATATTAAGAGATAAATTGTATACATATCCCTATAATTTAATATTTTAGTCTTAAAAATCATTTAACTATCACTAATTAGGCTTAATTATACTATTTTGAAGGTCTATGGTACAAATGTAAAAAATACACAATATATATAACATCACACAACAAAGAGCATTTTTATATTCCAACTGCATTAAAAGATAAATTGTATATATATCCCTATATTTTGAATATTTTAGTCTTAAAAATTACTTAATTATCTCTAATTAGGCTTCATTCTACTATTTTAAAGGTCCATGATACAAATGTAAAAAATATCTAATTTTGCACAACAAAGAGCAATTTCACATTCCAACTATTACATATTTTGCACTTTTTTACCTTTGTACCATGGACCTTAAAAACAGTAGAATTAAACAAAATTAGGGATAATTAAGTAATTTCTAAGACTAATATAGGAAAAATATTAGGAAATGTGTACAATTTATCTTTTATTATAGTTGAAATGTAAAATTGCACTATCTTATGTAAAATTAGACATTTTGTAAAAAAAATTACAGTTGTACCCTCAACATTCAAAACAATATAATTAGGCCAAATTAGTGATAATTAAGTGATTTCTATGGCTAAGATATTCAAAATATAAGGATATGTGTACAATTTACCTTTTAGACAATTTGTGCAATTTTACAATTAGACAATTTGTGCATTTTTGCATTTGTACCGTAGACCTTCAAAATAATACAACTAAGCCAAATTAGAGACAATTAATGGATTTTTAAGAATAAAATATTCAAAATATAAGGATATGTATACAATAAGTTGAATGTGAAATTACACTTTCTTGTGCAAATTAGATATTTTACGTTTGTACCCAAGACCTTTAAAATAGTAGAATTAAGCCTAATCAGCGATTATTAAGTAATTTTTAAGACTAAAACATTCAATATATATATATATATATAGATATGTATACAATTTATCTTTCAATATAGTTGGAATGTTAAATTGCTCTGTCTAGTATAAAATTAGATATTTTGTGTATTTTTTACATTTGTACCTTGGAACTTTATAACAATAGAATTAATACAAATTAGTGATAATTAAGAGATTTTTAACCAAAAAATTTAAAATTTAGGGATATGTATACAATTTATCTTTTAATATAGTTGGAATGTGAAATTTCTCTTACTTTTGCAAGGTTAGATATTTTTTAGATTTTTTTACATTTATACACTAGACCTTCAAAATAGTAGAATTAAGCCCAATGAGTGATAATTAGGTGATTTTCAACACTAAAATATTCAAAATATAGGAATATTTATATGATTTAACTTTTAAAATAGTTTGAATGTGAGATTACTCTTTCTTGTGTAAAATTAGATATTTTGTGCGTATTTTACATTTGTGCCTAGACCATCAAAATAGTCAAATATTGCCAAATTAGTGACAATTAAGTTAATTTTTAAGACTAAAGTATTTAAAATATAGGAATATGCATACAATTTATCTTTTAATATAGTTGGAATGTGACATTCCTCTTTCTTATGTAAATTAGATATTTTGTGCATTTTTAACTTTTGTACCCTTGACCTTCAAAATAGTAGAATTATTCTTAATTAGTGATAATTAAGTAATTTTTAAGAATAAAATATTCAAAATATATGAATATGTATACAATTTATCTTTTAACGTAGTTGGAATATGAAATTACACTTTCTTGTGTAAAATTAGATATTTTGTGGATTTTTATCTTTGTACACTAGGCCATCAAATTTGGTCCAAGAAAGCGCAATTTCACATTTCAACTACATTAAAAGGTAAATTGTATATATATCCCCGTATTTTGAAAATTTTGGTCTTAGAAATCACTTAATTGGTCTGCTTTTAATGTCGAGAGTACAAATGTAAAAGATGCACAAAATATGTAATTTTACTCAAGAAAGAGCAATTTCACATTCCAACTATATTAAATGATAAATTGTATACATATTTATATATTTAAAATATTTTAGTCTTATAAATCATTTAATATCACTAATTAGGAAATATTCTACTATTTTTGAAGGTCTAGGGTACAAATGTAAAAATGCACAAAATATCTAATTTTAAAAAAGGAAGAGCAATCTCACATTCCAACTATTTTAAAAGATACATTATATACATATCCTGATATTTTTAATGTTTGAGTCTTAGAAATTACTTAATTATCACTAATTAGTCTTAATTCTACTAATTTGAAGGTCCAAGCTACAATGTAAAAAATGCACAAAATATCTAATTTTGCAAAAGAAAGTGCAATTTCACATTCTAACTATATTGAATGATAAATTGTGCACTTATCCCTAAATTTTGAATATTTTTGTCTTAGAAATCGCTTAATTATCATTAATTTGGCTTAATTCTATTGTTCTGAAGGTCCAAGATACAAATGTAAAAAATGCACAAAATATCTAGTTTCATACAAGACAGAGTAATTTCACATTAGAAGATAAATTATACACATATCTCTATATTTTGAATATTTTACTCTAAGAAATGTATTAATCATCATTTATTACAATTAGAAGGAGAAATTTCCCATTCCAATTATATTAAAAGAAAAGTTATATACATATCCCTATATTTTGAATATTTTAGTCTTAAAAATTACTTAATTATCACTAATTAGGCTTAAGTCTACTATTTTGAAGGTTTAGAGTACAACTGTGAAAAATGAACAAAATATCTAATTTTGGAGATGAAAGAGCAATTTCACAATTCAATTATAATAAAAGATAAATTATATACTTATTCCATAATTTTGAATGTTTTAGTCTTCAAAATTACTTAATTATAACTAAATTTTCTTAATTCTACTATTTTGAAGGTCTAGGGTGCAAATGTAAAAAATGTACAAAATAACTAATTTTACACAAGAGAGAGAGAGAGAGAGAGAGAGAGAGTAATTTGGCATTCCAACTATATTAAAAAATAAATTTTGTACCCCGGACATTCAGAATAGTAGAATTGAGACAAACTATGATAATAGAGTGATTTCCAAGACTAGTTAGTTTAAAATATAGGGATATGTATACAATTTATCTTGTAAAAGAGTTGGAATATGAAATTGCTTTCTTGTGTAAAATTAGATATTTTGTGCTTTTTTACCTTTGTACCATGGACCTTAAAAATAGTAGAATTAAACAAAATTAGGGATAATTAAGTGATTTCCAAGACTAATATAGGCAAAATATTAGGAAATATGTACAATTTATCTTTTATTATAGTTGAAATGTGAAATTGTACTATCTTATGTAAAATTAGATATTTTGTGGATTTTTTACATTTGTACCCTCAACATTCAAAACAATATAATTAGGCCAAATTAGTGATAATTAACTAATTTTTGTGGCTAAAATATTCATAATATAGGGATATGCATACAATTTATCATTTAGAATAATTACAATGTGAAACTACTCTTTCTGATGAAAACTTAGACAATTTGTGCATTTTTGCATTTGTACCATAGACCTTTAAAATAGTACAACTAAGCCAAATTAGAGACAATTAAGGGATTTTTAAGAATAAAATATTCAAAATATAAGGATATGTATACAATTAGTTAGAATGTGAAATTACACTTTCTTGTGCAAATTAGATATTTTACTTTTGTACCCAAGACCTTTAAAATAGTATAATTAAGTCTAATTAGTGATTATTAAGTAATTTTTAAGACAAAAATATTCATTATATATGGATACATATACAACTTATCTTTTAATATAGTTGGAATGATAAATTCCTCTGCCTAGTATAAAATTACATATTTTGTGTATTTTTAACATTTACACGCTAGAACTTTATAACAATAGAATTAAGCCCAATTAGTGATAATTAAGAGATTTTTAACTAAAATATTTAAAATTTAGGGATATGTATACAATTTATCTTTTAATATAGTTGGAATGTGAAATTGCTCTTACTTTTGCAAAGTTTGATATTTTATAGATTTTTTACATTTCTACACTAGATTTGTAAAATAGTAGAATTAAGCCCGATGAGTGATAATTAGGTGATTTCTAAGACTAAAATATTCAAAATAAAGGAATATTTATACAATTTAACTTTTAAAATTGTTGGAATGTGAGATTGCTCTTTCTTGTGTAAAATTAGATATTTTGTGCATATTTTACATTTGTGCCTAGACCACAAAAATAGTTGAATACTACCTAATTAATGATAATTAAGTTATTTTTTAAGATTAAAATATTTAAAATATAGGTATATGTATACAATTTATCTTTTAATACAGTTGGAATGTGACATTCCTTTTTCATGTGTAAATTAGATATTTTGTACATTTTGGACATTTGTCCCCTTGACTTCAAAATAGTAGAATTAGTCTTATTGGTGATAATTAAGTGAATTTTAAGAATAAAATATTCAAAATATATGAATAAGTATACAATTTATCTTTTAATGTAGTTGGTATATGAAATTACACTATCTTGTGTAAAATTAGATATTTGGTAGATTTTTATATTTGTACACTAGGCCATCAAATTTTGTCTAAGAAAGAGCAACTTCACATTCCAACTACATTAAAAGATAAATTGTATACATATCCTTGTATTTTGAAAATTTTGGTCTTAGAAATCACTTAATTTGTTTGCTTTTAATGTCGAGGATACACATGTACAAAATATGTAATTTTACTCAAGAAAGAGCAATTTCACATTCCAACTATATTAAAAGATAAATTGTATAATATTCATATATTTAAATTATTTTAGTCTTATAAATCATTTAATATCACTAATTAGGAAATATTCTACTATTTTGAAGGTCTGGGGCACAAATGCAATAATGCAAAAATATCTAATTTTACATAAGAAAGAGCAATCTCACATTCCAACTATTTTAAAAGATACATTATAAACATATCCTGATATTTTTAATGTTTGAGTCTTAGAGATGACTTAATTATCACAAATTAGGCTTAATTCTATTAATTTGAAGGTCTAAGCTTCAATATAAAAATGCACAAAATATCTAATTTTGCAAAAGAAAGTGCAATTTCACGTTCCAACTATATTAAAAGATAAATTGCGTACTTATCCCTAAATTTTGAATATTTTTGTCTTAGAAATCAATTAATTATCATTAATTTGGCTTAATTATATTATTTTGAAGGTCCAGGGCACAAATGCAACAAATGCCCAAAATATCTAGTTTCATACAAGATAGAGCATTTTCACATTCCAACTATATTAGAAGATAAATTGTGCAAATATCCCTATATATTGAATATTTTAGTCTAAGAAATTACTTAATTATCACTTATTAGGCTTAATTCTAATACTTTAAAGGTCGAGGGTATAGATGTGAAAAATCCACAAAATATTTAATTTCATGCAAGAAAGAGAATTAAGCTAAATTAGAGATAATTAAGAGATTTTTAACTAAAATATTTAAAATTTAGGGAAATGTATGCAATTTATTTTTTAATATGGTTAGAATGTGAAATTGCTCTTACTTTTGAAGAGTTAGATATTTTGTGGATTTTTTACATTTCTGCACTCGACCATCAAAATAGTTGAATTAAGCCCAATCGATGATTACTAGCTGATTTCTAAGACTAAAATATTTAAAATAGAAGAATATTTATACAATTTAACTTTTAAAATAGTTGGAATGTGAGATTGCTCTTTCTTGTGTAAAATTAGATATTTTGTGTATTTTTTATATTTGTCCCTAGACCTTCAAAATAGTTTAGTGACAATTAAGTTATTTTTAAGACTAAAATATTTAAAATATAGGGATATGTATACAATTTATCTTTTATATAGTTGGAATGTGACATTCCTCTTGTTTGTGTAAATTAGATATTTTGTGCATTTTTGAAATTTGTACCCTTGACATTCAAAATAGTAGAATTAGTCTTAATTGGTGATATTGAGTGATTTGTAAGTCTAAAATATTTTAAATATATGAATATGTATACAATTTATCTTTTAATGTAGTTGGAATATGAAATTACACTTTCTTGTGTAAAATTAGATATTTTTTGGATTTTATATTTGTACAGTAGGCCATCAAATTTTGTCCAAGAAAGAGCAATTTCACATTCCAACTACATTAAAAGATAAATTGTATACATATCCCTATATTTTGAAAATTTTAGTCTTAGAAATCACTTAATTGTTTTGTTTTTAATGTCGACGGTACAAATGGAGAAAATATGTATTTTTACTGAAGAAAGAGTAATTTCACATTCCAACTTTATTAAGTGATAAATTGCATGCATATTCATATATTTAAAATATTTTAGACTTACAAATCACTCAATATCACTAATTAGGCAATATTCTACTATTTTGAAGTTCTTGGGCACAAATGTAAAAATGCACAAAATATCTAATTTTACACAAGAAAGAGCAATCTCACATTCCCACTATTTTAAAAGATACATTATATACATATCCTGATATTTTTAATGTTTGAGTCTTAGAGATGACTTAATTATCACAAATTAGGCTTAATTGTACTAATTTGAAGGTCCAAGGTCCAATGTAAAAAATACACAAAATATCTAATTTTGCAAAAGAAAGTGTAATTTCACGTTCCAACGATATTGAAAGATAAATTATATACATATCCCTGTATTTTGAAAATTTTAGTCTTAGAAGTCACTTAATGGGTCTGCTTTTAATGTCGAGGGTACAAAGGTAAAAATGCCTAAAATATGTATTTTTACTGAAGAAAGAGTAATTTCACATTCCAACTTTATTAAGAGATAAATTGCATACATATTCATATATTTAAAATATTTTAGACTTACAAATTACTCAATATCACTAATTAGGCAATATTCTACTATTTTGAGGGTCCGGGGTGCAAATGTGAAAATGCACAAAATATCTAATTTTACACAAAAGAGAGCAATCTCACATTCCAACTATTTTAAAAGATACATTTTATACATATCCCTATATCTTGAATGATTCAGTCTTAGAAATCACTTAATTATCACTAATTAGGCTTAATTTTACTAATTTGAAGGTCCAAGCTTCAATGTAAAAGATGCACAAGATATCTAATTTTGCAAAAGAAAGTGTAATTTCACATTCCAACCATGTTCAAATATAAATTATATACATATCCCTATATTTTAAAATTTTAAGTCTTGGACGTTACTTAATGGGTCTGCTTTTAATGTTGAGGGTACAAAGGTAAAATGCTCAAAATATGTAATTTTACTAAAGAAAGAGCAATTTTGCATTCCAACTATATTAAAAGATAAATTGTATACATATTCAAATATTTAAAATATTTTAGTCTTGTAAATCACTTAATATCACTACTTAAGAAATATTCTACTATTTTGAAGGTCCGGGGTGCAAATGTGAAAATGCACAAAATATTTGAAATATAGGAATATTTATACAATTTAACTTTTAAAATAGTTGGATTGCGAGATTGCTCCTTCTTATGTAAAATTAGATATTTTGTGCATTTTCTACATTTGTGCCTAGTCATTCAAAATAGTGGAGTACTGCCTAATTAGTGATAATTAAGTTATTTTTTAAGACTAAAATATAGGAATATGCATACAGTTTATCTTTCAATATAGTTGGAATGTGACATTCCTCTTTCTTGTGTAAATTAGATATTTTGTACATTTTTGACATTTGTCCCCTTGACCTTGAAAATAGTAGAATTAGTCTTAAGTAGTGATAATTAAGTGATTTTTAAGAGTAAAATATTCAAAATATATGAATATCTATACAATTTATCTTTTAATGTAGTAGGAATATGAAATTACACTTTCTTGCATAAAATTAGATATTTTGTGAATTTTTATATTTGCACAGTAGGCCATCAAATTTTGTCCAAGAAAGAGTAATTTCATTTTCCAACTACATTAAAAGATAAACTGTATACATATCCCTGTATTTTGAAATTTTAGTCTTAGAAATCACTTAATTGTTCTATTTTTAATGTCGAGGGGACAAATGTAAAAAATGGACAAAAAAAGTAATTTTACTCAAGAAAGAGTAATTTCACATTCCGACTATATTAAAAGATAAATTTTGTACATATTCATATATTTAAAATATTTTAGACTTACAAATTACTCAATATCACTAATTAGGCAATATTCTACTATTTTGAAGGTCTTGGGCACAAATGTAAAAATGCACAAAATATCTAATTTTACAACAAGAAAAAGTGATCTCACATTCCAACTATTTTAAAAGATACATTATATACATATCCCATATTTTGAATGTTTTAATCATAGAAATCACTTAATTATCACTAATTAGGCTTAATTCAACTAATTTGAAGGTCCAAGATACATTGTAAAAATTGCACAAAATATCTAATTTTGCGAAAGAAAGTGTAATTTCACATTCCAACCATGTTCAAATATAAATTATACACATATCCCTATATTTTAAAATTTTAAGTCTTGGACGTTACTTAATGGGTCTGCTTTTAATGTTGAGGGTACAAAGGTAAAATGCTCAAAATATGTAATTTTACTGAAGAAAGAGCAATTTTGTATTCCAACTATATTAAAAGATAAATTGTATACATATTCATATATTTAAAATATTTTAGTCTTGTAAATCACTTAATATCACTACTTAAGAAATATTCTACTATTTTGATGGTCCAGGGTGCAAATGTGAAAATGCACAAAATATCTAATTTTACACAAAAGAGAGCAATCTCGCATTCCAACTATATTAAAAGATAAATTGTATACTTATCCCTGAATTTTGAATATTTTTGACGAATATAGGCAAAATATTAGAAAATGTATACAATTTGTGGATTTTTATAATTGAAATGTGAAATTGCACTATCTTATGCAAAATTAGATATTTTGTGGATTTTTTACATTCGTACCCTCAACACTCAGAACAATATAATTAGGCCAAATTAGTGATAATTAAGTGATTTCTATGGCTAAAATATTCAAAATATATGGATACACATAGAATTTATCTTTTGAAATAGTTGGAATGTGAAACTGCTCCTTCCAATGAAAAATTAGATAATTTCTGCATTTGTACCGTAGACCTTCAAAACAATACAACGAAGCCAAATTAGAGACAATTAAGGGATTTTTAAGAATAAAATATTCAAAATATAGGGATATGTATACAATTAGTTGGAATGTGAAATTGCTCTTTCTTATGCAAATTAGATATTTTATAATTTTTTACGCTTCTACCCCTGACCTTTAAAACATTAGAATTAAGCCTAATCAGTGATTATTAAGTAAATTTTAAGTCTAAAATATTCAATATATATGGATATGTATACAATTTATCTTTTAATATAGTTGGAATGTTAAATTACTCTGTCTAGTATAAAATTAGATATTTTGTGCAGTTTTTTACATTTGTACCCCGAAACTTTATAACAATAGAATTAAACCAACTTGGTGATAATTAAGAGATATTTGACTAAAATATTTAAAATTTAGGGATATGTATACAATTTATCTTTTGATATAGCTGGAATGTGAAATTGGTCTTACTTTTGCAAAGTTAGATTTTTTGTAGATTTTTTATATTTGTACACTGGACCTTCATAATAGTAGAATTGAGGCCGATGTGTGATAATTAGGTGATTTCTAAGACTAAAATATTCAAAAGAGAAGAATATTTATACAATTTAACTTTTAAAATGGTTGGAATTTGAGATTGCTCTTTCTTGTGTAAAATTAGATGTTTTGTGCATTTTTTACATTTGTGCCTACACATTCAAAATAATGGAGTATTGCCTAATCAGCGATAGTTAAGTTGTTTTTTAAGACTAAAATATTTAAAATATAGGGATATGTACACAATTTATCTTTTATAAGGTTGGAATATGACATTCTACTTTCTTGTGTAAATTGGATATTTTGTGCATTTTTGGAATTTGTACCCTTGACCTTCAAAATAGTAGAATTAGTCTTAATTAGTGATAATTAAGTGATTTTTAAGAATAAAATATTCAAAATATATGAATATGTATACAATTTATCTTTTAATGTAGTTGGAATATGAAATTACACTTTCTGGTGTAAAATTAGATATTTTGTGGATTTTTATATTTGTATACTAGGGCACAAATTTTATTCAAGAAAGAGAAATTTCACATTCCAACTACATTAAAAGATAAATTGTATACATATTCCTGTATTTTGAAAATTTTAGTCTTAGAAATCACTTAATTGTTCTATTTTTAATGTTGAGGGTGCAAATGTAAAAAATGGACAAAATATGTGATTTTACTCAAGAAAGGGTAATTTCACATTCCGACTATATTAAAAGATAAATTGTGTACATATTCATATATTTTAATATTTTAGTCTTTTAAATACTTAATATCACTAATTAGGCAATATTCTACTATTTTGAAGGTCTTAAGCACAAATGTAAAAATGCACAAAATATCTAATTTTACACAAGAAAGAGCAATCTCACATTCCAACTATTTTAAGAGATACATTATATACATATCCCTATATTTTGAGCATTTTAGTCTTAGAAATCACTTATTTATCACTAATTAGGCTTAATTCTACTAATTTGAAGGTCCAAGCTATAATGTAAAAAAATGCACAAAATATTTAATTTTGCACAAGAAAGTGCAATTTCACATTCCAACTATATTAAAAGATAAATTGTGTACTTGTCCCTAAAATTTGAATATTTTTGTCTAAGAAATCACTTAATTATCACTTATTAGGCTTAATTCTAATGCTTTAAAGGTCGAGGGTACAGATGTAAAAAATATACAAAATATTTAATTTCACATAAGAAAGAGAAATTTCACATTCCAATTATATGAAAAGAAAATTTGTATACATATCCCTATATTTTTAATATTTTAGTCTTAAAAATCACTTTATTATCACAAACTAAGCTTAAGCCTCCTATTTTGAATGTCCAGAGCACAAATGTAAAAAATAAATAGAATATCTTATTTTGCAGATGAAAGAGCAATTTCACAATTCAATTATAATAAAAGATAAATTATATGCATATTCCTTAATTTTGAATATTCTTGTCTTAGAAATTACTTAATTATAACTAATTTTTTGTTAATTCTACTATTTTGAAGGTCAAGGGTGCAGATGTAAAAAATGCACAAAATAACTAATTTTGCACAAGAAAGAGCAATTTCACATTCCAACTATATTAAAAGATAATTTTTGTACCTTGGACATTCAACACCATAGAATTGAGACAAATCAGTGATAATAGAGTGATTTCCAAGGCTAGTTAGTTCAAAATATAGGGATACGTATAAATTTATCTTGTAAAATAGTTAGAATCTGAAATTGCTCTTTCTTGTGTAAAATTAAATATTTTGCACTTTTTCACCTTTGTACCATGGACCTTGTGTTAAATTAGACATTTTTGTGCCTTTTTACATTTTTACCCTCTACCTTTAAAAAAGTAGAATTAAGCCTAATAAGTAATAATTAGGTCATTTTTAAGACTAAAATAGACAAAATATAGTAATATGTATACAACTTATCTTTTAAAATTGCTAGAATGTGAAATTGCTCTTTCTTTTGCAAAGCTAGATATTTTGTGTATTTTTTACATAGTACCCTGTACCTTCAAAATAGTAAAATTAAGCCTAGTTAGTATTTTTAAGAATAAACATTCAAAATATAAGGATATATATACAATTTATCTTTAAAAATAATTGGAATGTATAAAATTAGATATTTTGTGCATTTTTTATATTTAAACCATTGGCCTTCAAAATAGAAGAACTAAACCAAATTAGTGATAATTAAGTGATTTTTATGATTAAAATTTTCAAAAAAAGGAAAATGTATACAATTTATCCTTTAATATAGTTGATATGTGAAATTATTTTTTCTTATGTAAAATTTGATATTTTGTGCATTTTTTAATTTGTACCCTCAACCTTCAATTTATCTTTTAAAATAGTTGGAATGTGAAATTGCACTTTCTTGTAGAAAATTAGATATTTTGTGTATTTTTGCATTTGTACCTTATGCCTTCAAAATGGCACAATTAAGCAAAATTAAAGATAGTTAAGTGATTTCTAAGGCTAAAGTACTATAAATATAAGGATATGTATACAATTTATCTTTTAAAATACTTTGAATATGAGATTTCTCTTTATTATATAAAATTAGATATTTTTTCCATTTTTTATATTTGTACCCTAGACCTTCAAAGCTATTAAATTAAGCCTAATTAGTGATAATTATGTAATTTCTAAGACTAAAATATTCAAAATTTAGAGATATATCAATAATTTATCGTTTATTATAGTTGGAATGTGATATTACACTTTCTTATGCATAATTAGATTTTTTTTTTGCATTTTTGCATTTGTACAAAATTGTAGAACTAAGCCAACTTAGGGATAATTAAGTAATTTCTAAGACTAAAATATTCAAAATATAGGGATATGTTACAATTTATCTTTTCAAATAGGTGGAATGTGAGATTTCTCTTTCTTGTGAAAATTACATATTTTTTGTATTTTTTACTTTTGTACCCTAGACTTTCAAAATAGTAGAATTAAGCCTAATTAGTGATAATTAAGTAATTTCTAAGACTAAAATAATAAAAATTTAGGAATATGTATACCATTTATCTTTTAATATAGGTAAAATATGATATTACTCTTTCTTGTCTACAATTAGATATTTTGTTAGTAGAATTAAGATAAATTAAGGACAATTAAGTGATTTATAAGACAAAAATATTCAAAATATATGGATATGTGTACACTTTATATTTTAATATGGTTAGAATATGAAATTGCTCTTTTCTGTGTAAAATTAGATATTTTGTGCATTTTTTACATTTGTAACCTTGGTGTCCAAAATAGTAGAATTAAGCCTAATTAGTGATAATTTAGTGATTTTCAAGACTAAAATATTCAAAGTATAAGGATATATATACAACTTATCTTTTAATATTGTTTGAATGTAAAATTGCTCTTTCATGTGTAATATTAGATATTTTGAGTATTTTTTACATTTGTACCCTAGACCTTCAAAATTGTAGAAATAAGCTAAATTAGCCATAATTAAGTGACTTTTAAGACCAAAATATTCAAAATATAGGTATATTTATATAATTTATCTCTTAATATAGTTAGAATGTGAAATTTCTCTTTCTTGGATAAAATTAGATATTGTTGCATTTTTTATATTTGTACCATGGACTTTAAAAATAGTAGAATTAAGCCTAATTAGTGATAATTAAGTGATTTTTATGACTAAAATATTCAAAATATAAGGGTATCTTATAATTTATCTTCTAAAATAGGTGGAATGTGAGATTGCTCTTTCTTATGTAAAATTATATTATTTTGTATTTTTTACATTTGTACCTTAGACTTTCAAAATATTAGAATTAAGCCTAATTAGTGATAATTTGTAATTTTTAAGACTAAAATATTAAAATTTTAGAATATGTATACTATTTATCTTTTAATATAATTGGAATGTGATATTACTCTTTCTTGTCTATAATTAGATATTTTGTGCATTTTTGCATTTGTACCTTTGACCTTCAAAATAGTAGAATCAAGACAAATTAAGGACAATTAAGTGATTTGTAAGACTAAACTATTCAAAATATAGGGTTATGTATACACTTCATATTTTAAAATAGTTGTAATTTATCTTGTAAGATAATTAGAATGTAAAATTGTTGTTTCATGTGTAAAAGTAGATATTTTGTGCATTTTCTACATTTGTACCATTAACCATTAAAATAGTAGAATTAAGCCTAATTAGTGATAATTAAGTTATTTCTAAGACTAAAGCATTGAAAATATAGGGATATGTATAAAATTTATTTCTTAAAATTATTGTAATTTGAAATTGCTCTTTCTTATGTAAATTAAATATTTTGTGCATTTTTCCATTTGTACCATGGACCTTTAAAAGAGTAGGATTAAGACAAATGAGTGATAATAAAGTGATTTCCAAGACTAATTATTTCAAAATATAGGGATATGTAAAGAATTTATCTTTTAAAATAGTTGAAATGTGAGATTACTCTTTCTTGTGAAAATTAGATATTCTGTGTATTTTTTACATTTGTACCCATGACCTACAATACAATTGTATTAAGCCTATTTAGTGATAATTAAGTTATTTTTTAAGACTAAAATATTCAAAATATAGGGATATGTATATAGTTTATCTTTTAATATCATTGGAATATGAAATTGCTCTTTCTTGTGTGAAATTTGATATATTGTGCATTTTTTCATTTTTAATGAGACTTTCAAAATAATTAAATTAAGCCTAAATAGTGATAATTAAGTGATTTTAATGAGTAAGAAATTCAAAATATAGGGATATATGCACAAATTTTCTTTTAATGTAGTTGGAATTTAAAATTACTCTTTTTTGTATAAAATTAGATATTTTGTACATTTGTACCATGGACCTTCAAAATAGTAGAATCAAGCTTAATTAGATAATTAAGTAATGTTTAAGACTATAATAATCTTAATATAGGGATATGTTTAAAATTAGATATTTTGTGTATTTTTGACATTTGTACCCTGGACCTTCAAAACAATAGAATTAAGCCTATATAGTGACAATGAAGTGATTTCTAAGATGAAAATATTCAAAATATAGGGATATGTATAAAATTTATCCTTTAATATAGTTGGTATGTGAAATTGCTCTTTCTTATGTAAAATTAGCTATTTTGTACATTTTTACATTTGTACCCTGGAGCCTAAAAATAGTAGAATTAAGAAAAGTTAGTGATAATTAAGTGATTTCAAAGACTAAAATATTCAAAATATACGAATATGTATACAATTTACTTTAAATATAGTTGCAATGTGAAATTGCTCTTCTTTTGCAAAATTTGATATTGTGTGCATTTTTTACATAAGTATTGTGGACCTTAAAAATAGTATAATTAATCCTAATTAGTGATAATTAAGTGATTTAAAGGACTAAAATACTCAAAAATAGGGATATTATAAAATTTAGCTTTTAAAATAGTTGGATTGTGAAATTGCTATTTCCTGTGTAAAATTAGATATTTTGTGCATTTTTCTTATTTGTATGCTTACCTTTAAAACTATGGAATTAAGCCTAATCAATGATAATTAAGTAATTTCTAAGAGAAAAATATTCAAAATATAGAGATTTGTACACATTTTATCTTTTAATATTGTTGGATTGTGAAATTGCTCTTTCTGGTGTAAAATTACATATTTTGTGTATTTTTTACATTTGTACCCTAGACCTTCAAAATAGTTGAATTAATCTTAATTAGTGATAATTAATTGATTTTTAAGGGTAAAATTTTAAAAATATAGGGGTATGTAAACTAGTTATCTTTTATTTTAGTTAGAATATGAAATTGCTCTTTCTTGTGTAAAATTAGATATTTTGTGCCTTTTTTACATTTGTACTGTGGACCTTGAAAATTATAGAAATGAGACAAATTAGAATATTCAAAATGTAGGGATATGTATACAATTTATCTTTTAATATAGTTGGAATTTTAATTTGTTCTTTTTTTGTAAAATTAGATATTTTGTACAATTTTTACATTTATACCTTGGACCTTCCAAACAGTAAAATTAATCTTAATTAGTGATAATTATGTGATTTTTAAGACTAGAATATTCTAAATATAGTGATATGTATACAATTTATCTTTGAAAATAGTTGGAATGCGTGATTGCTCTTTCTTGTATAAAATTAGATATTTTGTGCACTTTTCCCATTTGTACCCTTAACCTTCAAAATAGTGGAATTAAGCCTAATTAATTATAATTATGTGATTTTAGAGGCTAAAATAATCAAAATAAAGGGATACGTATACAACATATCTTTTAATATAGGTTGAATGTGAAAGTACTCTTTCTTGAGGAAAATTTGATGTTTTATGCTTTGTTATATTTGTCTACTAGGCCTTTAAAATAGTAGATTAAAGTCTAATTGTTGATAATTAAGAGATTTATAAGACTAAAATATTCAACATATAGGGATATGTATATAGTTTATCTTTTATTATAGTTGGAGTGTGAAATTGCACTTTCTTTTGTAAAATTAGATATTTTGTGCATTTTTATGTTTGTACCTTCAAACTTCAAAATAATAGATTTAAACCTAATTGGAAATAATTAAGTAATTTCTAAGACTAAAATACTCAAAATATAGGGCTACGTACACAATATATCTTTCAAAATAGTTGAAATGTGAAATTGCTCTTTCCTATGTAAAATTAGATATTTTGTGAACTTTTTGCATTTGTATTTTGGATATATATAGAATTTATCTTTTAATATTGTTGGAATGTGAAATTGCTCTTTCATGTATAAAATTAGATATTTTTTACATTTGTACTATGGACCTTCAAAATAGTAGAATTAAGCTAAATTCATGATTATTAAGTGATTTTTTAGAATAAAATATTCAAAATATAAGGATATGTGTATAATTTATCTTTCAATATAGTTGGAATGTAAAATTGCTCTTTTCTATGAGAAATTAGATATTTTGTGCATTTTTAACATTTGTACTATGGACCTTCAAAAGAGTAGAATTAAGCCTAATTAGTGACAATAAATTGATTTTTAAGAATAAAATATTCAAAATATAGGGATATGTATACAACTTAACTTTTAATATAGTTGGAATGTGAAATTGCTCTTTCTTGTGTAAAATTAGATTTTTTGTGCATTTTTTACATTTATACCTAGGAGCTTTAAAATAGTATAATTAAGCCTAATTAGTGATAATTAAGTGTTTTCTAAGACTAAAATTTTTGAAATATAGGGAAATGTATACAACTTATCTCTTAAAATATTTGGAATGTGAAATTGCTCTTTCTTGTGTAAAATTAGATATTTTGTGCTTTTTTCACATTTGTACTTTGGACCTTCACAATAATATAATTTAGCCTAATTGGTGATAATTAAGTGATTTCTAAGACTAAAATATTTAAAATATAGGGACATGTATGCAAGTTATCATTTAATATAGTTGAAGTGTGAAATTGCTCTTTCTTTTGTAAAATTGGATATTTTGTATATTTTTTACATTTGTACCCTCAAGAGAGTAGGGTTAAGACAAATTAGTGGTAATAAAGTTATTTTCAAGACTAGTTATTTCAAAATATAGGGATATGTAAACAACTTATCTTTTAAAATAATTGGAATGTGTGATTGCTCTTTCTTGTATAAAATTAGCTATTCTGTGTATTTTCTACATTTGTACCCATGACCTTCAATACAGTTTAATTAAGCTTAATTAGTGATGATTAAGTGATTTCTAAGACTAAAATATTCAAAATATAGGGTATGTGTACAATTTGTCTTTAAAAAAAGTTGGAATGTGAAATTGCAGTTTCTTTTGTAAAATTAGATATTTTGTGCATTTTTTACATTGGTACCATGGACCTTTAAAATATTAGAATTAAGCCTAATTGGTGATAATTAAGTGATTTCTAAGAATAAAATATTCAAAATATAGATATATGTATACAATTTATCTTTTAAAATAGTTAGAGTGTAAAATTACTTTCTTATGTAAAATTAGATATTGTGCAATTTTTACATTTGTATCTTGGACCTTTAAAACAATAGAATTAAGGTTAATTAGTGATAACTAAGTAACTTTAAAGACTAAAATATTCAAAATATAGTGATATTTATACAAGTTATATTTTAATGTAGTTGGAATGTGTAATTCCCTTTCTTGTGTAAAATTATATATTTTGTGTACTTTTTACATTTGTAACCTGGACCTCTAAAATAGTAGAATTAAGCCTAATTTGATTTAATTAAGAGATTTTTAAGAATAAAATATTCAAAATATAGGACATATATACAGCTTATCTTTTAATATAGTGGGAATGTGAATTGCACATTGTTGTGTAAAATAAGATATTTTTTGTATGTTTTACTTTTGTACCCTGGACCTTTAAAATAGTAGAATTAAATCTAATTAGTGATAATTAAGTGATTTTCTAGATTAAAATTTTCAAAATATAGTGATACTTATACAATTTATCTTGTAAAATAGCTGGACTTATTGCTCTTTCTTATGTAAAATTAGATATTTTGTGCTTTTTTGAATTTATACCCTATGCCTTCAAAATAGTATAATTAAGCCAAATTAGTGATAATTAAGTAATTTCTATTACTAAAATATTTAAAATATAGGGATATGTATACAATTATCTTTAAATATATTTGGAATGTAAAATTGCTCTTTCTTATGTAAAATTAGATATTTTGTATATGTTTTACATTTGTACCCTAAACCTTTAAAACAATAGAATTAAGCTTAATTAGTGATAATTAAGTATTTTAAGATTAAAATATTCAAAATATAGTGATATGTATACAATTTATCTTTTAAAATAGTTGGTTAATGAAATTACTCTTTCTTGTGTAAAATTAGAAAATTTGTGCTTTTTTACCTTTGTATCTTGAACCTTCAAAATAGTATAATTAAGCCAAATTAGTGATATTAAGTGATTTGTAAGACTAAAAGATTCAAAATATAGGAATCTATGCACAATTTGTCTTTTAATATAGTTGGAATGCGAAATGGTTTTTTCATTTTTCAAAATTAGATATTTTGTTCAATTTTTACATTTGTACCCTGGACCTTTAAAATAGTAGAATTAACCCTAATTCATGATAATTAAGTAATTTTTAAGACTTAAATATTCAAAATTTAGGGATATGTATGAAATTTATCTTTTAATATAATTGGAATGTAAAATTGCTCTTTCTTTTGCAAAATTACATATTTTGTGCATTTTTTATATTTGTACCTCAGACCTTTAAAATAGTAGAATTAAGCCTAATAAGTGATAATTAAGTGATTTCTAATACTTAAATATTCAAAGCATAGGGATATGTATGCAATTTATCTTTTAAAATAGTTGGAATGTGTGATTGCACTTTCTTATGTAAAATTAAATATTTTGTGCATTTTTTACATTTATATCATGGAGCTTCAAAATAATATAATTAAGCCTAACTAGTGATAATTAAGTAATTTCTAAGACTAGAATATTCAAAATATAGTAATATGTATATAATTTATCTTTGAATATAGTTGTAATGTAAAATTGCTCTTTCTTATGTAAAATTAGATATTTTGTATATTTTCTACATTTGTACCTTCAACCTTCAAAATAGTAAAATTAAGATTAATTAATTATAATTAAATAATTTTTAAGACTAAAATATTCAAAATATAGGGATATGTATACACTTATCTTTTAATATAGTTGAAATGTGAAATTGCTTTTTCTTGTGTAAAATTAGTTATTTTGTGTATTTCTTACATTTGTATCATGGACCTTCAAAATAGTATAATTATGCCTAATTTGTGATAATTAAGTAATTTTAGAGACTAAAATATTTAAAATATAGGGATATATATATATAATTTATCTTTTAATATAATTGGAATGTGAAATTACTTTCTTTTGCAAAATTAGATATTCTATACATTTTTTACCTTTATACTTTAGACCTTCAAAATAGTAAAATTAAGCCAAATTACTTATAATTAAGTGATTTCTAAGACTAAAATATTCAAAATATAGGGATATGTATACAAATTTTCTTTTAATATAGTTAGAATGCGAAATTGATCTTTCTTTTGCAAAATTAGATATTTTGTGCATTTTTTACATTTGCACCTTAGACCATTAAGCATAATTGGTTGTAATTAAGTGATTTTTAAGACTAAAATATTCAAAATCTAGGGATATATACAATTTATCTTTTAAAATAGTTGGAATGTAAGATTGCTCTTTCTTGTGTAAAATTGGATATTTTGTACATTTTTTATATTTGTACCATAGACCTTCAAAACAATAGAATTAAGCCTAAGTAATGGTAATTAAGTGATTTTTAAGACTAAAATATTTAAAATATAGGCTTAAGTATACAATTTGTCTTTGAATATAGTTGGAATATTAAATTGCTCCTTCTTGTGTAAAATTAGATATTTCATGCATTTTTTATTTTTGTATGCTCAACATTCAAAATAATAGAATTAAGCTTAATTAGTGATAGTTAAGTGACTTTTAAGGATAAAATATTCAAAATAAAGGGATATATATACAATTTATCTTTTAAAATATTTGAAATGTGAAATTGCTCTGTCTTGTGTAAAATTAGATATTTTATGCAATTTTGCCTTTGTACCCTAGACCTTCAAAATAGTAGAATTATGCCAAATTAGGGACAATTAAGTGATTTTTAAGACTAAAATATTCAAAATATAGGGATATGTATACAATTTATCTTTTAATATTGTTGGAATGTGAAATTGCACTTGTGTAAAATTAGATATTTTCTAAATGTTTTTACATTTGTATCCTAGACCTTTAAAATAGTAAAATTAAGTCTAATCAATGTTAATTAAGTGATTTCTAAAACTAAAATATTCAATATATAGGGATATGTATCCAATTTATCTTTTAATATGGTTGGAATGTGAAATTGCTCTTTCTTGTATAAAATTAGATATTTTGTGTATTTTTTACATTTGTACCCTAGACCTTTAAAATAGTAGAATTAAGCCTAATTATTGATAATTAAATAATTTTTAAAACTAAATTTATCAAAATACATGGATATGAGTACAAGTTATCTTTTAATATATTTGGAATATGTAACTACTCTTTCTTGTGTAAAATTAGATATTTTGTGTATTTTTTACATTTGTATCCTGGACCTTTAAAATAATAGAATTGAGACTAATTAGTTATATTTAAGTGATTTTTAAGACTAATTAGTTCAAAATATAGGAATATGCATATAATTTATCTTTTAATTATCACTTTCTTGTGGATATGTATGCACAAGAAATCACTTAGTCTTAGAAGGTCTATGGTATAAATGTAAAAAATTCACAAAATATCTAATTTTATACAAGAACGTGAAATTTAGATTCCAACTATTTTAAAAGATGAATTGTATACATATCCTTATATTTTGAACTACTTAGTCTTGGAAATCACTTTATTATCACTAATTTGTCTCAATTCATTTAAGGAGAACCTTGGTGCAACGATAGAGTTATACCGTCATGTGACTTTGAGGTCATGGGTGTAAGGTGTGGAACACAGTATAACTGGCTATCCTTTATCCTAATTCATTTCTATTTTTATCCGCCACCACATGAACGGAGCTGATAATTCCATTCTCATCAAGGACGAATGAGCCAAGAGCATACTAGGTGTGGCCCAAGCTTTGGTTGATCGGGACCGTTCATGATTTCTCCAAACTCTCGATGTCAATAAGCACAAAAATAGGCCCTATTTTAGAGTCTAAAATAACTACTTTTAGCAACGACCAAAATTACGTCTTTTCAAGATCCCCAAATCATCCAATTCCTGTGATTTTGGGCTTCTTCATATCTGAACTCAAGATAAATGGCCCGGACCCACCAAAACTAGGGCTCGATGAGGTAAAGAAGAAATCTGCCCAGCCACCCATTTGGACCATCCAGGTCATCTATGTTGAGTCCCATCCTATGAAAAGGTGGTCATTCCAATCTCACCCTTGAATTGAGAGACGACTTTCCGAAACTAGCAAACAACCCACGCCCATGTCATTATCCCAATTCCACCACAGCAGTCCAAAACAGAAAACAAAAAAAAGAGGAAAATGAGGTAAAATTCCACGTGGTGGTCCTACATGAAATCCAGTAAAATCCAATCAATCACAACACTGCTTTGCGAGGGCCTCCCACAGAAAACCTTGGACTCTGGCTCTCCCGTCGTCTCTACATATTTATACCAAAATCTGTTACATAAATTGGAGGAAAAGAGAACCACGAAGACGTTGGAGGAGATTCCGAATCTGCTTGCACTTTTAGCCCCATGTTTGTTTTCTCTATCTTGCCTTTTGAGAGGAAGAGGATTATCCCAAAGATATTCTCCAAGATGCAACGACCTGTACGTAGCTTGTCTCAGCTCTGGTTTTTTTTATTCCAGACTGATTTTCAGCCTCTTTCTTGAATTTTGTTTGGATTCACTTGTAGCTTTTTAGGTGTATTTCTTGGGGACTTGAAGGAGAGATTGATGAGATTGGAAAGCAAAGAGGAAGGGGAGGATTCAATGGGATTGAAGGTGATGGAGAAAGAATTTGGTGGAGATGGATGCGTTTTGGTTCCGCCTCTCAATTTCGCCATTGTTGAGACAGGAATTTACAGATCAGGTTTCCCCAATCCTATGAAGTTTGGGTTTCTCAAAACTTTGAAGCTTCGATCCATTATGTGAGTTCTTTGTTCGTGCTCTTTTATCATTTTCTTTTTGAATTTTCTGCAGTTTAATGCTAAGGTTCCGGCTTTGGATCGAAAAGGTTTTGTTTGAAGATGTAGATCATTTTCTTGTGGTACAAGATTTTTTATTTTTATTTTTTTCTGAATGCGAGGATTTGAGGTATGATTTTCTGGACAGATATTTGTGTCTTGAACCATATCGGGAGGAGAACTTGGAGTTTCTTCAATCTCATGGAATTCGGCTTTTCCGGTTTGGGATTGATTTACACAAAGTAAGTTTCTTTTCCTGTTTTTTCTCATTTAGTTCTTTCATTCTGCTAATTCGTTTCTTGGTTTTTGCGGAGATTTCTTTGCTGATGGTGTAATGCCTAATTTGTTCTGGAAATTTGATAAAGATCTTGATTTTGCTGATGCTGTAATGCTTGATGATTGTGCTCCTTGGAAGAAATTACTTTGTAAATCAATAACATACTTTAGATCTTTTAGTGATCACGGAGCATAATGCGTTGGTTTCTGAATATTCATATTTCGTGCTCTGTCCACCACATACAAGATGAGAGACTTATTCACCATAGAAGATACAGCTTGGTGCTTTGGTTCTTTTATTTCTGTAATTGTTGAGTTTCAAATGTTTGAATGTTAGATATCTCAAGTTATGCATGTCATGTGGCTTTGCAACTTATATTAAGGATGGTCAGAAGGGAATCCTTTGTATTGGTTTGAAGCCATAATATAAATTCTTGTCCTAATATTCCTGAAGGGCATTAAAGACACATTTGGTGAAACTTCCCATTTCCCAATTGTTTTGTTCTGCAGTTTTAGCACTTTGAACTTTCTGGATACCAGCACCGACAGGAGCTATAAGAGTGAGGCTAGATCATAGCAAACAACATTCTCATTTTTTCTAGTGCAAAAGGAAAGTCACTCTAGTAAGTGTTCCAAGTGCACCCCAAATATGCCCAGTTTCTAACATTCAAATGTCAACTTGCGAGTATTGCTTTATGCATCTGCTTGATGAAAAAGAATCCAAGCCATTATTGTAAATGTTTTAGCTGAAAGGTGATATAGTGTTTCACCAATTTTAGAGAGTCCATGCATCTATCATATTTATTCATGCATAAGTAGGCTTAAAGAATGAGCTTTACATGCCAGGAGCTTTGTAATGACTTAGAATCATTAGAAAGCCAGTTGATGCTGGAAGTATTTTCAAAGAAGCTTATAATCTAGGTTGTGTATTAATTAAGCTTGTAATATTTGTGGTGAAATTTCAGCCGAGTATCATTCTTGGTCTACTTATGAATAAATAAAGGTGAAAGAAGCTTTTAGGAAGAAGTAAAATTCCTTCTGTGGTCACATATTCATGAATTTGCTATCAACTACAAGGATGATAGGTTTGTGGAGTCGATATAATTCTAATGGAAATGCAAAGGAACGAAGGAAATGCATAAGATTTTTGTTATGATTGGTAATTGGATGTAAATATTGGAAAAATGGCAAGCTGGATATGAAATAAGGAATTAGGGAACTGGAGTGTATGAATAGTGGCATGAAGAGGATGGTAATAGCTTTAGATCAATAGAAACATTTTCCTTAGTTGAGCACATAAAAATTGCCATTAGAAGAATCCCAAAGTAGCCATTTGAGACATTTTGTGAAGTCACAAATGTGTTGATATCGTACTTATACGCCATGCATGAGTGGCACTAAACACTAAAATCCTCGTGTGATATAATACCTAATGTATAGCTTTCACTAGTGGTTGCCTGTTTACGTAGCCTTTCACAATTGATGCAGAAGATCCCGATTTACTTGTAATAGAAAAAGGTAAAGTTTTTTATTTATAAGGGGTGTAAAGCACCAAGTTGACCAGGATAAGCATGCTTTGGGACTCATGGAACCTACAACTTATGATTTGTCCTTTGTTTTGGACTCAAAAGGATCCAAACCAATTGTGTCAACACATGCTGATCAATGGTGTCAATAGTCACCCATGATGGGATTCCTTTGAGGTCTCAGTTTGTGATTATATATTCTTTTGGTTTGATAGCTGAAATATTTCTTGCGCCAAAAGAAAGGAAGTCTGAATGAACATGTTTTTAGGGGATCTTTCATCTTGTTATCTGCTTTCTTAATAAGCCTTTCTTCAAACCCCAAATCGGTCTCTGAATGCATCAAACCAATGCTTCACATTCTAATGGAGTCAAGTGGATTCGCAATTTAGATAAATTTTAGGCACCAAGTGCACAACTGTAGGTACATTATAGAATCCATTAAATGAACTAATGCATCATTTATGCTTGATTAGAGCATTTTGGGGGGCCCATACTATCATATACAAAGTGTAGAGTAGAACCTATTTCTTACTTGTGGATCAAAGAATTGATGACCAAGACAAATTGCCTACTTGAATAATACCTTTATGCACCCGTACTGCAAGTTTGCTATTGTATCTTATTTCAAGCATATCAAGGAAACTAATACTAAAGAGAAACTCAAAAGATGGACAAAGTTTGATAGAATTTGTACTTATGCATTAGGTTAAGAGAGTAATTTGGCATTATATATAGGTCTAATAAATTAATTTTTATAGTACCCATCATTGGAGAATCAGTTCTCTTATGTTTGCAAAGCGTCATTTGGGCAATTAGCTGCTGTTGTTTGTTGCATTTGTAGTCTATGCAAATTTGATGGGAGAGAGGGTTAAAGTCCAACTACCAGAATCTGATAAATAACTTCTTTATGAGGTTTTGCTCCTTTAAGTATTCACAGGGTACAAATGTAAAAAATGCACAAATTACTCAAACTAGACCTTCAAGATGCAATTTGCTCTTTCTAAGAAATCACTTAATTAGGCTTCATTCTACTATTTTGAAGGTCCAAAATACAAATGTAAAAAATTCACAAAAATCTAATTTTGCAGAAGAAAAAGCAATTTCACATTCCAAATATATTAAAACATAAATTGTATACATATTTCTTAATTTTGAATATTTTAGTATTAGAAATTACTTAATTATAACTAATTTTTCTTAATTCTAATGTTTTGAAGGTCTAGGGTAAAATGTAAAAAATGCACAAAATAACTAATTTTACACAAGAAAGAGCAATTTCACTAATTAGGCAATATTCTACTATTTTGAAGGCCTAGGGCACAAAATATGTAATTTTACTCTAGAAAGAGCGATTTCACATTGTAATTATATTAAAGGATAAATTGTGTACATATTCATATATTTGAAATATTTTAGTCTTATGAATCACTTAATAACTAATTTTACACAAGAATGAACAATTTCACATTCCAACTATAGTAAAAGATAATTTTTGTACCATGGACATTTATAATAGTAGAATTGAGACAAATTAGTGATAATAGAGTGATTTCTGTGGCTAAAATATTCAAACAATAGGGATACGCATACAATTTATCTTTTAGAATAGTTGGAATGTAAAACTGCTCTTTCCGATGAAAAATTAGATAATTTGTGCATTTGTACCGTAGAGCTTCAAAACAGTACAACTAAGCCAAATTAGAGACAATTAAGGGATTTTTAAGAGTAAAATATTCAAAATATGGGGAGGTGTATACAATTAGTTGGAATGTGAAACTGCACTTTCTTGTGCAAGATTAGATATTTTGTATATTTTTTACGTTTGTACCCTAGACCTTTAAAACAACAAAGTTAAGCCAAGTCAGCGATTATTAAGTTATTTTTAAGACTAAAATATTCAATATATATGCTTATGTATACAATTTATCTTTTAATGTAGTTGGAATGTTAAATTGCTCTGTCTAGTATAAAATTAGATGTTTTGTGTATTTTTTACATTTGTACCTAGAAACTTTATAAAAATAGAATTAAGCCAAATTAGTGATAATTAAGAGTTTTGAACCAAAATGTTTAAAATTTAGGGATATGTATACAATTTATCTTTCAATATAGTTGGAATGTGAAATTGTTCATTCTTGTGTAAAATTAGTTATTTTGTGCGTCTGTTACATTTGTACCCTAGACCTTCAAAACAGTAGAATTAAGAAAAATTAGTTATAATTAAGTAATATGTAAGGCTAAAATATTCAAAATTAAGGAATGTGTATATAATTTATCTTTTAATATAATTGAACCGTGAAATTGCTCTTTCATCTGCTAAATTAGATATTTTGTTCATTTTATACATTTGTACTATGGACCTTCAAAACAATAGACTTAAGCCCAGTTAGTGATAATTAAGTGACTTTTAACACTTAAATATTCAAAATATAGGGATATGTATACAATTTTTCTTTTAATGTAATTGCAATGTGAAATTTCCCTTTCTTGTGTAAAATTAGATATTTTGTGGACTTTTTACATCTGTACCCTCGACCTTTAAAGCATTAGATTTAATCCTATAAAGTGATTTCTTAGACTAAAATATTCAAAATATTTGTACAATTTATCTTCTAATATAGTTAGAATGTAAAACTGCTCAGTCTTGTATAAAACTATATATTTTGTGCATGTCTTACATTTGTACCCGGACCTTCAAGATAATAGAATTAAGCCAAATTTATGATTTCTAAGACAAAAATATTCAAAATTTAGGGATAAGTACATAATTTATCATTTAATATAACTGGAACCTGAAATTACCCTTTCTATTGCAAAATTAGATATTTTGTGCATTTATCACATTGTAGCTTGGACCTTCAAATTAGTAGAATTAAGCCTAATTAGTGATAATTAAGTGATTTGTAAGACTAAAACACTGAAAATATAGGGATATGTATCTTTTAAAATTGTTGGAATGTGAGATTGCTTTCTTATGTAAAATTAGATATTCTGTACATTTTTACATCTGTGCCCTAGGCCTTCAAAATAGTAGAATATTGCCTAATAAGTGCTATTAAGTGATTCATAAGACTAAAATAGTTCAAATATATGAATATGTACACAATTTATCCTTTAATATAGTTGGAATGTGAAATTGCTCTTTCTAGAGTAAAATTACATATTTTGTGCACTGTTTACATTCGTACCCTCGACATTGAAAACAAAATAATTAAGTGATTTCTACGACCAAAATTTTCAAAATACATGGGCATGCATTAAGTTTATCTTTTAATATAGTTGGAATGTGAAATAGCTCTTTCTTGAATAAAATGTGATGGTCTAGCGCACAGACATAAAAAATCCACAAAATAGCTAACCTTACACAAGAAAGTGTAATTTCATATTCCATCTATATTAAAAGATAAACTTAATGCATGCCCATGTATTTTGAAAATTTTGGTCGTAGAAATCACTTAATTATTTTGTTTCCAATGTCGAGGGTGCAAATGTAAAAAATGCACAAAATATGTAATTTTACTCTAGAAAGAGCAATTTCACATTCCAACTATGTTAAAGGATAAATTGTGTACATATTCATATATATGAATATTTTAGTATTATTAATCACTTAATAGCACTTATTAGGCAATATTCTACTGTTTTGAAGGCCTAGAGCACATATGTAAAAATGTACAAATATCTAATTTTACATAAGAAAGCAATCTCACATTCCAACAATTTTAAAAGATGCATATCCCTATATTTTGAGTGTTTTAGTCTTACAAATCTCTTAATTATCACTAATTAGGCTTAATTCTACTAATTTGAAGGTCCAAGCTACAATGTGATAAATGCACAAAATATCTAATTTTGCAATAGAAAGGGTAATTTCAGGTTCCAGTTATATTAAATGATAAATTGTGTACTTATCCCTCAATTTTGAATATTTTTGTCTTAGAAATCATAAATTTGGCTTAATTCTATTATCTTGAAGGTCCAGGGTACAAATGTAAAACATGCACAAAATATATAGTTTTATACAAGACTGAGCAATTTTACATTTTAACTATATTAGAAGATAAAGTGTACACATATTTTGAATATTTTAGTCTAAGAAATCACATTATAGGCTTAAATCTAATGCTTTAAAGGTCAAGGGTACAGATGTAAAAAGTCCACAAAATATCTAATTTTACACAAGAAAGGGAAATTTCACATTGCAATTACATTAAAAGAAAAATTGTATACATATCCCTATATTTTGAATATTTAAGTGTTAAAAGTCACTTAATTATCACTAACCGGGCTTAAGTCTACTGGTTTGAAGGTCCAGAGTACAAATGTATAAAATGAACAAAATATATAATTTTGCAGATGAAAGAGCAATTTCACAGTTCAATTATATTAAAAGATAAATTATATACACATTCCTTAATTTTGAATATTTTAGCCTTACATATTACTTAATTATAACTAATTTTTCTTAATTCTGCGGTTTTGAAGGTCTAGGGTACAAATGCAAAAGACGCACAAAATAACTAATTTTACACAAGAATGAACAATTTCACATTCCAACTATAGTAAAAGATAATTTTTGTACTATGGACATTCAGAATAGTAGAATTGAGACAAATTGGCAATAATAGAGTGACTTCCAAGACTAGTTAGTTCAAAATATTGGGATGCGTATATAATTTATCTTTTTAAATAGTTGGAATATGAAATTGCTCTTTCTTGTGTAAAATTAGATATTTTGTGCTTTTTTACCTTTGTACCATGGTCATTCATAACAGTAGAATTAAATAAGATTAGGGATGATTAAGTGATTTATAAGACTAATACAGGCAAAATATTAGGAAATGTATACAATTTATCTTTCACTATAGTTGAAATGTGAAATTGCACTATCTTATGTAAAACTAGATATTTTGTAGACTTCTTACTTTCGTACCCTCGACATTCAAAACAATACAATTAGGCCAAATTAGGGATAATTAAGTGATTTCGGTGGCTAAAATATTCAAACCATAGGGATACGCATACAATTTATCTTTCAGAATAGTTGGAATGTGAAACTGCTCTTTCCGATGAAAAGTTAGATAATTTGTGCATTTGTACCGTAGAGCTTCAAAACAGTACAACTAAGCCAAATTAGAGACAATTAAGGGATTTTTAAGAGTAAAATATTCAAAATATGGGGAGATGTATACAATTAGTTGGAATGTGAAACTGCACTTTCTTGTGCAAGATTAGATATTTTGTATATTTTTTACGTTTGCACCCTAGACCTTTAAAACAGCAGAGTTAAGCCAAGTCAGCGATTATTAAGTAATTTTTAAGACTAAAATATTCAATATATATGCTTATGTATACAATTTATCTTTTAATGTAGTTGGAATGTTAAATTGCTCTGTCTAGTATAAAATTAGATGTTTTGTGTATTTTTTACATTTGTACACTGGACCTTCAAAATAGCATAATTAAGCCCGATGAGTGATAATTAGGTGATTTCTAAGACCAAAATATTCAAAATATATGACTATTTATACAATTTATCTTTTAAAGTAGTTGGAATGTGAGATTGCTCTTTCTTGTGTAAACTTAGATATTTTGTGCATATTTTACATTTGTGCCTAGACCTTCAAAACAATAGAATATTGGCTAATTAGTGACAATTAAGTTATTTTTTAAGAATATAATATTTAAATATAGGGATATGTATACAATTTATCTTTTAATATAGTTGGAATGTGACTGCAATGACTCCAATTTTGTAATATTGAAATTCCAAGTTAAGCAATGAAAAGATCAATTTTTGAAGATAAGGGCATTTTAATCATTTTACTATTCACCTTGACTGAACCCATAAATTTGGTCCTGAAAATGGTACCATTAGGTGCATCTTAGAAAAAGGAATCCAGGGAGACCAAAATCACCCAAAACGGAGTTAAAATGAGCAAGTTATGGCCCTTTGAAGTTCAGGGGCAAAAATGTAATTTTTATTAAAAACGGAATTAGCCTGCAAAACACAGGGGCCCGTATTGATACGGGCACCCTTCATCTTCAACCTCCTAGAGGGTACTAGAACGGTGGTGATTGGAGGAGAAATCACTGCCATTCTGGAGGTTTCTCCACCGCCATTCAAAGGCGGTGGGAGCCCCCTCCAGAACCCTCTCATAGCTCTATAAATAGAGCTCTTGGGCGCCTCTAATGGCAGCCCAAAAGGTTGAAGAAAACCCATTGTGGAGGAGTGACCTAGAGGGGAAACAAGGAGAAAAACCCAGCAATGAGCCAGTTATGCCCAAGATCCCTCAAAACCCATCTCCACTGTAGTTCTAAGATCAATTTCCCTAGGTTTTTGCATGAAAAATTATGCAAAATGGAGCCCTAGAGACTCACCAAGGACCCAGGGACGTTCCCTGGGCCGCAATGGTTCGACAGGGTCGAACCAGGGTGTCCTGAGGATGCCCCGGTCCCCCAGACGAACGGAACGTTCTAGTCGGAACGTAACACGTCGACGCGTTTGGAAAAAACCAAACGGGCAGACGCGCCCGCAAAAGAGAGAGAGGGGCGGGAAAACTCGGCGCGTCTGCAGACGCCCCCGTTGAGGCGCACGCTGCAGACGCGCAGCGCGCCAGCGATACGGGGTTTTCTCGTTCCTTAAGGAAGCCGGGGCGCATGACGCTGACGCGCAGCGCCCTAGCATTCCGCCGTTTCACTCTTAAGGCTCTTATGTACGTGTGACACTAAAACGCTTATAACTTGAGATCTAGAGCTCTGATTGAGGTGCCGCAAAAGGCGTTGTGTCCATGTCGACGATGCGGACACATCCAAAGTATAAAATCCATGATCAAGGCCCAATCAAAGGAGGGCATGACCCTTAGAATAGGATGGTAGCGCGTGGCCGCTAGACCTTTGAAAAACTGAGGATACTAAGGCCCAATTAGGACCTTAGGACACCCATAGGCATAGGGATGGACCCTTAATGCCTAAGTAATAAGACACAACTACTCTAAAACCCATAAAAGATGGGCCAAACTAACCTTGATTCCCCAAACCATGTTCAGGAGCGTCCGAGGACAAAGGGGTTAGCGCAACCTAGTCTGGTAGGTGCTCTATCGCTACTAGATTCTTTTAAAAGGACTATTATTGTTTTTGAGAATACATGTTTTTAAGTATAGGACTTGTTTAGCATGACTTAATTCATCATGCATGTGAAAAATGCTTTATGCATAGACGTGTTTTGTAAATAATTGCATATACATTATGCATAGATATGTTTTGCAAACTATTGCATACATCACATGATTAGTGAGCATTAAGTTTTGGCAAAAGTTGCATGTCCTTGAGGGTTACCAAAAGACGTTGGAGTGCCAAGGGCCAGGCAGTTGTGAGGGACCCAAAGAGGACAGGTTTTGAAAAAGAGGTTTTTTGCTTGTTTGATCTTATGTGATTTGGGCTAGTAAGCTCGTGGGTGCTATGCCGAGGGGTCTGGGTTGGCCACCCAGCCTCTACCACTACTGGGTGGAATGGGTACCACGCCCAAAAAAGGGCATGTCCCTACGTCGATTGCATGTGGTACATGGGGCTACCACTGGTGTCACGGCACTGGGTCGATGTGTCATATGCCCCGTGGAGGCTATGACGCTGTGTCCTCAGGTACCCGGGGACCACACGGCGACGAGGCCATGGGCATAGTTTGGACCCTATGGTTTGATGATTTATGTGAATTTCATGTGGCATGATATGAGGTTGGTCGACCATATCATACTAGATATCCATGAGTTGGATTCAATGAAGCATCTTATGCATATCATAATGTTATGATATATGATACTTTCGATTTTGGACTATGTGAATCCTTTAAGTCGTTAGTATTTCAGTTTGACAATGGATTTTGATATCAATATTGAACTTGGGCATTCAGACATGCACATGTTTTAAAAGAGTATATGATTTTAAAACATCTCATGCATTATAAAACTAATAGTGATAGGCTCCTACTGAGTATAGTATACACTCACCCAATCCTCAACATTTTTCAGACACAAAGTAAATACTTAAGGGCAAGGTACACTTGTGCTAGGAGACACCCAGACTAAGTGCAAATAAGTAAACCCCCACCTTATCTTTCAATGTTACTTGATTGTA
Organism: Warburgia ugandensis; assembly: GCA_035236585.1. NCBI lineage: Eukaryota > Viridiplantae > Streptophyta > Magnoliopsida > Canellales > Canellaceae > Warburgia > Warburgia ugandensis. The sequence goes on along the minus strand of CP141129.1, from coordinate 75,641,354 downwards.
GTTACTCTCTAATAGCTGGGGCTGTGACTAACACTCTCTTGGGAATAATATTGATTTAAAACTTTGCCATGGCTAGATAATTTGAGAATGTGTTTTGACACTCGGGGTTTTTATGAAAGATTGTTTTCCAAAACAAAAAAGATTTTCATGCATTTCATACTTATAAAACAAGAGATCTCGCAAAATTGCATCATATAAAAAACCTGGGTCGTCATAGTGACATTTCTCTTTCTTCTGTAAATAGGATATTTTGTACATTTTTGACATTTGTACCCTCGACCTTCAAAATAGTAGAATTAGTCCTAAGTAGTGATAATTAAGTGATTTTTAAGACTAAAAGATTCAAAATAAAGGCATATGTATACACTTTATCTTTTAATATAGCTGGAATATGAAATTACACTTTCTTGTGTAAGGTTAGCTATTTTGTGGATTTTTTATGTCTGTGCGCTAGACCATCACATTTTATTCAAGAAAGAGCTATTTCACATTCCAAGTATATTAAAAGATAAACTGTATGCATACCCCTGTATTTTGAAAATTTTGGTAGTAGAAATCACTTAATTATTTTGTTTTTAATGTCGAGGGTACGAATGTAAAAAATGCACAGAATATGTAATTTTACTCTAGAAAGAGCAATTTCACATTCCAACTATATTGAAGGATAAATTGTGTACATATTCATATATTTGAAATATTTTAGTCTTATGAATCACTTAATATCACTAATTAGCCAATATTCTACTGTTTTGAAGGCCTAGGGCACACATGTAAAAGTGTACGGAATATCTAATTTTACATAAGAAAGCAATCTCACATTGCAACAATTTCGAAAGATACATATCCCTATATTTTGAATGTTTTTAGTCTTACAAATCACTTAATTATCACTAATTAGGCTTAATTCTACTAATTTGAAGGTGCAAGCTACAATGTAAAAGATGCACAAAATATCTAATTTTGCAATAGAAAGGGCAATTTCACGTTCCAGTTATATTAAATGATAAATTGTGTACTTATCCCTAAATTTTGAATATTTTTGTCTTAGAAATCATAAATTTGGCTTAATTCTATTATCTTGAAGGTCCAGGGTACAAATGTAAAAGATGCACAAAATATATAGTTTTATACAAGACAGAGCAATTTTACATTCTAACTGTATTTGCAGATAAATTGTACACATATCCCTACATTTTGAATATTTTAGTCTAAGAAATCACTTATTAGGCTTAAATCTAATGCTTTAAAGGTCGAGGGTACAGATGTAAAAAGTCCACAAAATATCTAATTTTACACAAGAAAGGGAAATTTCACATTGCAATTACATTAAAAGAAAATTTGTATACATATCCCTATATTTTGAATATTTAAGTGTTAAAAGTCACTTAATTGTCACTAACTGGGCTTAAGTCTACTGTTTTGAAGGTCCATATTACAAATGTATAAAATGAACAAAATATCTAATTTTGCAGATGAAAGAGCAATTTCACGGTTCAATTATATTAAAAGATAAATGACATACACATTCCTTAATTTTGAATATTTTAGCCTTACATATTACTTAATTATAACTAATTTTTCTTAATTCTACTGTTTTGAAGGTCTAGGGTACAAATGTAAAAAGACGCACAAAATAACTAATTTTACACAAGAATGAACAATTTCACATTCCAACTAAAGTAAAAGATAATTTTTGTACCCTAGACCTTCAAAACAGTAGAATTAAGCCAAACCGCGATAATAGAGTGATTTCCAAGACTAGTTAGTTCAAAATATTGGGATACGTATACGATTTATCTTTTTAAATAGTTGGAATCTAAATTGCTCTTTCTTGTGTAAAATTAGATATTTTGCGCTTTTTTACCTTTGTACCATGGTCATTTATAACAGCAGAATTAAACAAAATTAGGTATGATTAAGTGATTTCTAAGACTAATACAGGCAAAATATTAGGAAATGTATACAATTTATCTTTCGCTATAGTTGAAATGTGAAATTGCACTATCTTATGCAAAACTAGATATTTTGCGGACTTTTTACTTTTGTCCCCTCGACATTCAAAACAATACAATTACGCCAAATTAGGGATAATTAAGTGATTTTTGTGGCTAAAATATTCAAACCATAGGGATACGTATACAATTTATCTTTTAGAATAGTTGGAATGTGAAACTGCTCTTTCCAATGAAAAATTAGATAATTTGTTCATTTTTACCGTAGAGCTTCAAAACAGTACAACTAAGCCAAATTAGAGACAATTAAGGGACTTTTAAGAATAAAATATTCAAAATATGGGGAGGTGTATACAATTAGTTGGAATGTGAAACTACACTTTCTTGTGCAAGATTAGATACTTTGTAAATTTTTTACGTTGGCACCCTAGACCTTTAAAGCAACAGAGTTAAGCCCAACAAGGATTATTAAGTAATTTTTAACACTAAAATATTCAATATGTGTGCTTATGTATACAATTTATCCTTTAATGTAGTTGGAATGTTAAATTGCTCTGTCTAGTATAAAATTAGATGTTTTGTGTATTTTTTACATTTGTACCTAGAAACTTTATAAAAATAGAATTAAGCCAAATTAGTGATAATTAAGAGATTTGAACCAAAATGTTTAAAATTTAGGGATGTGCATACAATTTATCTTTTAAGATAGTTGGAATGTGAAGTTGCTCTTACTTTTGCAAAGTTAGATATTTTACATTTGTACACTGGACCTTCAAAATAGTAGAATTAAGCACGATGAGTGATAATTAGGTGATTTCTGAGACCAAAATATTCAAAATATATGACTATTTATACAATTTATCTTTTAAAGTAGTTGGAATGTGAGATTGCTCTTTCTTGTGTAAGCTTAGATGTATTGTGCATATTTTACATTTGTGCCTGGACCTTCAAAACAATAGAATATTGGCTAATTAGTGACAATTAAGTTCTTTTTTTAAGACTAAAATATTAAAACATAGGGATATGTATACAAGTTATCTTTTAATATAGTTGGAATGTGACATTGCTCTTTCTTGTGTAAATTAGATATTTTGTGCATTTGTACCCTCGACCTTCAAAATAGTAGAATTAGTCCTACGTAGTGATAATTAAGTGATTTTTAAGACTAAAATATTCAAAATAAAGAGATATGTATATACTTTATCTTTTAATATAGCTGGAATATGAAATTACACTTGCTTGTGTAAGATTAGCTATTTTGTGGATTTTTTATGTCTCAGGCGCTAGACCATCAAATTTTATTCAAGAAAGAGCTATTTCACATTCCAAGTATATTAAAAGATAAACTGTATGCATACCCCTGTATTTTGAAAATTTTGGTAGTAGAAATCACTTAATTATTTTGTTTTTAATGTCGAGGGTACGAATGTAAACAGTGCACAAAATATGTAATTTTACTCTAGAAAGAGCAATTTCACATTCCAACTATATTGAAGGATAAATTGTGTACATATTCATATATTTGAAATATTTTAGTCTTATGAATCACTTAATATCACTAATTAGCCAATATTCTACTGTTTTGAAGGCCTAGGGCACACATGTAAAAGTGTACGGAATATCTAATTTTACATAAGAAAGCAATCTCACATTGCAACAATTTCGAAAGATACATATCCCTATATTTTGAATGTTTTTAGTCTTACAAATCACTTAATTATCACTAATTAGGCTTAATTCTACTAATTTGAAGGTGCAAGCTACAATGTAAAAGATGCACAAAATATCTAATTTTGCAATAGAAAGGGCAATTTCACGTCTCAGTTATATTAAATGATAAATTGTGTACTTATCCCTAAATTTTGAATATTTTTGTCTTAGAAATCATAAATTTGGCTTAATTCTATTATCTTGAAGGTCCAGGGTACAAATGTAAAAGATGCACAAAATATATAGTTTTATACAAGACAGAGCAATTTTACATTCTAATCAGATTTGCAGATAAATTGTACACATATCCCTACATTTTGAATATCTTAGTCTAAGAAATCACTTATTAGGCTTAAATCTAATGCTTTAAAGGTCGAGGGTACAGATGTAAAAACTCCACAAAATATCTAATTTTACACAAGAAAGGGAAATTTCACATTGCAATTACATTAAAAGAAAATTTGTATACATATCCCTATATTTTGAATATTTAAGTGTTAAAAGTCACTTAATTGTCACTAACTGGGCTTAAGTCTACTGTTTTGAAGGTCCAGAGTACAAATGTATAAAATGAACAAAATATCTAATTTTGCAGATGAAAGAGCAATTTGACGGTTCAATTATATTAAAAGATAAATGACATACACATTCCTTAATTTTGAATATTTTAGCCTTACATATTACTTAATTATAACTAATTTTTCTTAATTCTACAATTTTGAAGGTCTAGGGTACAAATGTAAAAAGACGCACAAAATAACTAATTTTACACAAGAATGAACAATTTCACATTCCAACTAAAGTAAAAGATAATTTTTGTACCATGGACATTCAAAATAGTAGAATTGAGACAAACTGGCGATAATAGAGTGATTTCCAAGACTAGTTAGTTCAAAATATTGGGATACGTATACGATTTATCTTTTTAAATAGTTGGAATCTAAATTGCTCTTTCTTGTGTAAAATTAGATATTTTGCGCTTTTTTACCTTTGTACCATGGTCATTTATAACAGCAGAATTAAACAAAATTAGGTATGATTAAGTGATTTCTAAGACTAATACAAGCAAAATATTAGGAAATGTATACAATTTATCTTTCGCTATAGTTGAAATGTGAAATTGCACTATCTTATGCAAAACTAGATATTTTGCGGACTTTTTACTTTTGTCCCCTCGACATTCAAAACAATACAATTACGCCAAATTAGGGATAATTAAGTGATTTTTGTGGCTAAAATATTCAAACCATAGGGATACGTATACAATTTATCTTTTAGAATAGTTGGAATGTGAAACTGCTCTTTCCAATGAAAAATTAGATAATTTGTTCATTTTTACCGTAGAGCTTCAAAACAGTACAACTAAGCCAAATTAGAGACAATTAAGGGACTTTTAAGAATAAAATATTCAAAATATGGGGAGGTGTATACAATTAGTTGGAATGTGAAACTACACTTTCTTGTGCAAGATTAGATACTTTGTAAATTTTTTACGTTGGCACCCTAGACCTTTAAAACAACAGAGTTAAGCCCAACAAGGATTATTAAGTAATTTTTAACACTAAAATATTCAATATATGTGCTTATGTATACAATTTATCCTTTAATGTAGTTGGAATGTTAAATTGCTCTGTCTAGTATAAAATTAGATGTTTTGTGTATTTTTTACATTTGTACCGAAACTTTATAAAAATAGAATTAAGCCAAATTAGTGATAATTAAGAGATTTGAACCAAAATGTTTAAAATTTAGGGATGTGCATACAATTTATCTTTTAAGATAGTTGGAATGTGAAGTTGCTCTTACTTTTGCAAAGTTAGATATTTTACATTTGTACACTAGACCTTCAAAATAGTAGAATTAAGCACGATGAGTGATAATTAGGTGATTTCTGAGACCAAAATATTCAAAATATATGACTATTTATACAATTTATCTTTTAAAGTAGTTGGAATGTGAGATTGCTCTTTCTTGTGTAAGCTTAGATGTATTGTGCATATTTTACATTTGTGCCTGGACCTTCAAAACAATAGAATATTGGCTAATTAGTGACAATTAAGTTATTTTTTAAGACTAAAATATTAAAACATAGGGATATGTATACAAGTTATCTTTTAATATAGTTGGAATGTGACATTGCTCTTTCTTGTGTAAATTAGATATTTTGTGCATTTGTACCCTCGACCTTCAAAATAGTAGAATTAGTCCTACGTAGTGATAATTAAGTGATTTTTAAGACTAAAATATTCAAAATAAAGAGATATGTATATACTTTATCTTTTAATATAGCTGGAATATGAAATTACACTTGCTTGTGTAAGATTAGCTATTTTGTGGATTTTTTATGTCTGTGCGCTAGACCATCAAATTTTATTCAAGAAAGAGCTATTTCACATTCCAAGTATATTAAAAGATAAACTGTATGCATACCCTTGTATTTTGAAAATTTTGGTAGTAGAAATCACTTAATTATTTTGTTTTCAATGTCGAGGGTACGAATGTAAACAGTGCACAAAATATGTAATTTTACTCTAGAAAGAGCAATTTCACATTCCAACTATATTGAAGGATAAATTGTGTACATATTCATATATTTGAAATATTTTAGTCTTATGAATCACTTAATATCACTAATTAGCCAATATTCTACTGTTTTGAAGGCCTAGGCACAAATGTAAAAGTGTACTAATATCTAATTTTACATAAGAAAGCAATCTCACATTGCAACAATTTCGAAAGATACATATCCCTATATTTTGAATGTTTTTAGTCTTACAAATCACTTAATTATCACTAATTAGGCTTAATTCTACTAATTTGAAGGTGCAAGCTACAATGTAAAAGATGCACAAAATATCTAATTTTGCAATAGAAAGGGCAATTTCACGTTCCAGTTATATTAAATGATAAATTGTGTACTTATCCCTAAATTTTGAATATTTTTGTCTTAGAAATCATAAATTTGGCTTAATTCTATTATCTTGAAGGTCCAGGGTACAAATGTAAAAGATGCACAAAATATATAGTTTTATACAAGACAGAGCAATTTTACATTCTAACTGTATTTGCAGATAAATTGTACACATATCCCTACATTTTGAATATTTTAGTCTAAGAAATCACTTATTAGGCTTAAATCTAATGCTTTAAAGGTCGAGGGTACAGATGTAAAAACTCCACAAAATATCTAATTTTACACAAGAAAGGGAAATTTCACATTGCAATTACATTAAAAGAAAATTTGTATACATATCCCTATATTTTGAATATTTAAGTGTTAAAAGTCACTTAATTGTCACTAACTGGGCTTAAGTCTACTGTTTTGAAGGTCCAGAGTACAAATGTATAAAATGAACAAAATATCTAATTTTGCAGATGAAAGAGCAATTTCACGGTTCAATTATATTAAAAGATAAATGACATACACATTCCTTAATTTTGAATATTTTAGCCTTACATATTACTTAATTATAACTAATTTTTCTTAATTCTACTGTTTTGAAGGTCTAGGGTACAAATGTAAAAAGACGCACAAAATAACTAATTTTACACAAGAATGAACAATTTCACATTCCAACTAAAGTAAAAGATAATTTTTGTACCATGGACATTCAGAATAGTAGAATTGAGACAAACTGGCGATAATAGAGTGATTTCCAAGACTAGTTAGTTCAAAATATTGGGATACGTATACGATTTATCTTTTTAAATAGTTGGAATCTAAATTGCTCTTTCTTGTGTAAAATTAGATATTTTGCGCTTTTTTACCTTTGTACCATGGTCATTTATAACAGCAGAATTAAACAAAATTAGGTATGATTAAGTGATTTCTAAGACTAATACAGGCAAAATATTAGGAAATGTATACAATTTATCTTTCGCTATAGTTGAAATGTGAAATTGCACTATCTTATGCAAAACTAGATATTTTGCGGACTTTTTACTTTTGTCCCCTCGACATTCAAAACAATACAATTATGCCAAATTAGGGATAATTAAGTGATTTTTGTGGCTAAAATATTCAAACCATAGGGATACGTATACAATTTATCTTTTAGAATAGTTGGAATGTGAAACTGCTCTTTCCAATGAAAAATTAGATAATTTGTTCATTTTTACCGTAGAGCTTCAAAACAATACAACTAAGCCAAATTAGAGACAATTAAGGGACTTTTAAGAATAAAATATTCAAAATATGGGGAGGTGTATACAATTAGTTGGAATGTGAAACTACACTTTCTTGTGCAAGATTAGATACTTTGTAAATTTTTTACGTTGGCACCCTAGACCTTTAAAACAATAGAGTTAAGCCCACGGTGATTATTAAGTAATTTTTAACACTAAAATATTCAATATATGTGCTTATGTATACAATTTATCCTTTAATGTAGTTGGAATGTTAAATTGCTCTGTCTAGTATAAAATTAGATGTTTTGTGTATTTTTTACATTTGTACCGAAACTTTATAAAAATAGAATTAAGCCAAATTAGTGATAATTAAGAGATTTGAACCAAAATGTTTAAAATTTAGGGATGTGCATACAATTTATCTTTTAAGATAGTTGGAATGTGAAGTTGCTCTTACTTTTGCAAAGTTAGATATTTTACATTTGTACACTAGACCTTCAAAATAGTAGAATTAAGCACGATGAGTGATAATTAGGTGATTTCTGAGACCAAAATATTCAAAATATATGACTATTTATACAATTTATCTTTTAAAGTAGTTGGAATGTGAGATTGCTCTTTCTTGTGTAAGCTTAGATGTAGTGTGCATATTTTACATTTGTGCCTGGACCTTCAAAACAATAGAATATTGGCTAATTAGTGACAATTAAGTTCTGTTTTTAAGACTAAAATATTAAAACATAGGGATATGTATACAAGTTATCTTTTAATATAGTTGGAATGTGACATTGCTCTTTCTTGTGTAAATTAGATATTTTGTGCATTTGTACCCTCGACCTTCAAAATAGTAGAATTAGTCCTACGTAGTGATAATTAAGTGATTTTTAAGACTAAAATATTCAAAATAAAGAGATATGTATATACTTTATCTTTTAATATGGCTGGAATATGAAATTACACTTTCTTGTGTAAGATTAGCTATTTTGTGGATTTTTTATGTCTGTGCGCTAGACCATCAAATTTTATTCAAGAAAGAGCTATTTCACATTCCAAGTATATTAAAAGATAAACTTAATGCATGCCCATGTATTTTGAAAATTTTGGTCGTAGAAATCACTTAATTATTTTGTTTTCAATGTCGCGGGTATGAATGTAAAAAATGCACAAAATATGTAATTTTACTCTAGAAAGAGCAATTTCACATTCCAACTATATTGAAGGATAAATTGTGTACATATTCATATATTTGAAATATTTTAGTCTTATGAATCACTTAATATCACTAATTAGCCAATATTCTACTGCTTTGAAGGCCCAGGCACACATGTAAAAGTGTACTAATATCTAATTTTACATAAGAAAGCAATCTCACATTGCAACAATTTCGAAAGATACATATCCCTATATTTTGAATGTTTTTAGTCTTACAAATCACTTAATTATCACTAATTAGGCTTAATTCTACTAATTTGAAGGTGCAAGCTACAATGTAAAAGATGCACAAAATATCTAATTTTGCAATAGAAAGGGCAATTTCACGTTCCAGTTATATTAAATGATAAATTGTGTACTTATCCCTAAATTTTGAATATTTTTGTCTTAGAAATCATAAATTTGGCTTAATTCTATTATCTTGAAGGTCCAGGGTACAAATGTAAAAGATGCACAAAATATATAGTTTTATACAAGACAGAGCAATTTTACATTCTAACTGTATTTGCAGATAAATTGTACACATATCCCTACATTTTGAATATTTTAGTCTAAGAAATCACTTATTAGGCTTAAATCTAATGCTTTAAAGGTCGAGGGTACAGATGTAAAAAGTCCACAAAATATCTAATTTTACACAAGAAAGGGAAATTTCACATTGCAATTACATTAAAAGAAAATTTGTATACATATCCCTATATTTTGAATATTTAAGTGTTAAAAGTCACTTAATTGTCACTAACTGGGCTTAAGTCTACTGTTTTGAAGGTCCAGAGTACAAATGTATAAAATGAACAAAATATCTAATTTTGCAGATGAAAGAGCAATTTCACAGTTCAATTATATTAAAAGATAAATGACATACACATTCCTTAATTTTGAATATTTTAGCCTTACATATTACTTAATTATAACTAATTTTTCTTAATTCTACTGCTTTGAAGGTCTAGGGTACAAATGTAAAAAGACGCACAAAATAACTAATTTTACACAAGAATGAACAATTTCACATTCCAACTAAAGTAAAAGATAATTTTTGTACCATGGACATTCAGAATAGTAGAATTGAGACAAACTGGCGATAATAGAGTGATTTCCAAGACTAGTTAGTTCAAAATATTGGGATACGTATACGATTTATCTTTTTAAATAGTTGGAATCTAAATTGCTCTTTCTTGTGTAAAATTAGATATTTTGCGCTTTTTTACCTTTGTACCATGGTCATTTATAACAGCAGAATTAAACAAAATTAGGTATGATTAAGTGATTTCTAAGACTAATACAGCAAAATATTAGGAAATGTATACAATTTATCTTTCGCTATAGTTGAAATGTGAAATTGCACTATCTTATGCAAAACTAGATATTTTGCGGACTTTTTACTTTTGTCCCCTCGACATTCAAAACAATACAATTATGCCAAATTAGGGATAATTAAGTGATTTTTGTGGCTAAAATATTCAAACCATAGGGATACGTATACAATTTATCTTTTAGAATAGTTGGAATGTGAAACTGCTCTTTCCAATGAAAAATTAGATAATTTGTTCATTTTTACCGTAGAGCTTCAAAACAGTACAACTAAGCCAAATTAGAGACAATTAAGGGACTTTTAAGAATAAAATATTCAAAATATGGGGAGGTGTATACAATTAGTTGGAATGTGAAACTACACTTTCTTGTGCAAGATTAGATACTTTGTAAATTTTTTACGTTGGCACCACTAGACCTTTAAAAGCAGGTAGAGTTAAGCCCAGTCAGTGATTATTAAGTAATTTTTAACACTAAAATATTCAATATATGTGCTTATGTATACAATTTATCCTTTAATGTAGTTGGAATGTTAAATTGCTCTGTCTAGTATAAAATTAGATGTTTTGTGTATTTTTTACATTTGTACCCTGAAACTTTATAAAAATAGAATTAAGCCAAATTAGTGATAATTAAGAGATTTGAACCAAAATGTTTAAAATTTAGGGATGTGCATACAATTTATCTTTTAAGATAGTTGGAATGTGAAGTTGCTCTTACTTTTGCAAAGTTAGATATTTTACATTTGTACACTAGACCTTCAAAATAGTAGAATTAAGCACGATGAGTGATAATTAGGTGATTTCTGAGACCAAAATATTCAAAATATATGACTATTTATACAATTTATCTTTTAAAGTAGTTGGAATGTGAGATTGCTCTTTCTTGTGTAAGCTTAGATGTAGTGTGCATATTTTACATTTGTGCCTGGACCTTCAAAACAATAGAATATTGGCTAATTAGTGACAATTAAGTTCTTTTTTTAAGACTAAAATATTAAAACATAGGGATATGTATACAAGTTATCTTTTAATATAGTTGGAATGTGACATTGCTCTTTCTTGTGTAAATTAGATATTTTGTGCATTTGTACCCTCGACCTTCAAAATAGTAGAATTAGTCCTACGTAGTGATAATTAAGACTAAAATATTCAAAATAAAGAGATATGTATATACTTTATCTTTTAATATACCGAATATGAAATTACACTTGCTTGTGTAAGATTAGCTATTTTGTGGATTTTTTATGTCTCAGGCGCTAGACCATCAAATTTTATTCAAGAAAGAGCTATTTCACATTCCAAGTATATTAAAAGATAAACTGTATGCATACCCCTGTATTTTGAAAATTTTGGTAGTAGAAATCACTTAATTATTTTGTTTTTAATGTCGAGGGTACGAATGTAAAAAATGCACAAAATATGTAATTTTACTCTAGAAAGAGCAATTTCACATTCCAACTATATTGAAGGATAAATTGTGTACATATTCATATATTTGAAATATTTTAGTCTTATGAATCACTTAATATCACTAATTAGCCAATATTCTACTGCTTTGAAGGCCCAGGGCACATATGTAAAAATGTACAGAATATCTAATTTTACATAAGAAAGCAATCTCACATTGCAACAATTTCGAAAGATACATATCCCTATATTTTGAATGTTTTTAGTCTTACAAATCACTTAATTATCACTAATTAGGCTTAATTCTACTAATTTGAAGGTGCAAGCTACAATGTAAAAGATGCACAAAATATCTAATTTTGCAATAGAAAGGGCAATTTCACGTTCCAGTTATATTAAATGATAAATTGTGTACTTATCCCTAAATTTTGAATATTTTTGTCTTAGAAATCATAAATTTGGCTTAATTCTATTATCTTGAAGGTCCAGGGTACAAATGTAAAAGATGCACAAAATATATAGTTTTATACAAGACAGAGCAATTTTACATTCTAATCAGATTTGCAGATAAATTGTACACATATCCCTACATTTTGAATATTTTAGTCTAAGAAATCACTTATTAAGCTTAAATCTAATGCTTTAAAGGTCGAGGGTACAGATGTAAAAAGTCCACAAAATATCTAATTTTACACAAGAAAGGGAAATTTCGCATTGCAATTACATTAAAAGAAAATTTGTATACATATCCCTATATTTTGAATATTTAAGTGTTAAAAGTCACTTAATTGTCACCAATTGGCTTAAGTCTACATTTTGAAGGTCCAGAGTACAAATGTATAAAATGAACAAAATATCTAATTTTGCAGATGAAAGAGCAATTTGACGGTTCAATTATATTAAAAGATAAATGACATACACATTCCTTAATTTTGAATATTTTAGCCTTACATATTACTTAATTATAACTAATTTTTCTTAATTCTACTGTTTTGAAGGTCTAGGGTACAAATGTAAAAAGACGCACAAAATAACTAATTTTACACAAGAATGAACAATTTCACATTCCAACTAAAGTAAAAGATAATTTTTGTACCATGGACATTCATAATAGTAGAATTGAGACAAACTGGCGATAATAGAGTGATTTCCAAGACTAGTTAGTTCAAAATATTGGGATACGTATACGATTTATCTTTTTAAATAGTTGGAATCTAAATTGCTCTTTCTTGTGTAAAATTAGATATTTTGCGCTTTTTTACCTTTGTACCATGGTCATTTATAACAGCAGAATTAAACAAAATTAGGTATGATTAAGTGATTTCTAAGACTAATACAGGCAAAATATTAGGAAATGTATACAATTTATCTTTCGCTATAGTTGAAATGTGAAATTGCACTATCTTATGCAAAACTAGATATTTTGCGCGCTTTTTACTTTTGTCCCCTCGACATTCAAAACAATACAATTATGCCAAATTAGGGATAATTAAGTGATTTTTGTGGCTAAAATATTCAAACCATAGGGATACGTATACAATTTATCTTTTAGAATAGTTGGAATGTGAAACTGCTCTTTCCAATGAAAAATTAGATAATTTGTTCATTTTTACCGTAGAGCTTCAAAACAGCACAACTAAGCCAAATTAGAGACAATTAAGGGACTTTTAAGAATAAAATATTCAAAATATGGGGAGGTGTATACAATTAGTTGGAATGTGAAACTACACTTTCTTGTGCAAGATTAGATACTTTGTAAATTTTTTACGTTGGCACCCTAGACCTTCAAAATAATAGAATTAATCCCAACAAGGATTATTAAGTAATTTTTAACACTAAAATATTCAATATATGTGCTTATGTATACAATTTATCCTTTAATGTAGTTGGAATGTTAAATTGCTCTGTCTAGTGTATAATTACATATTTTGCGTAGTTTTTTACATTCGTAGCCCGAAACTTTATAAAAATAGAATTAAGCCAAATTAGTGATAATTAAGAGATTTGAACCAAAATGTTTAAAATTTAGGGATGTGCATACAATTTATCTTTTAAGATAGTTGGAATGTGAAGTTGCTCTTACTTTTGCAAAGTTAGATATTTTACATTTGTACACTGGACCTTCAAAATAGTAGAATTAAGCACGATGAGTGATAATTAGGTGATTTCTGAGACCAAAATATTCAAAATATATGACTATTTATACAATTTATCTTTTAAAGTAGTTGGAATGTGAGATTGCTCTTTCTTGTGTAAGCTTAGATGTAGTGTGCATATTTTACATTTGTGCCTGGACCTTCAAAACAATAGAATATTGGCTAATTAGTGACAATTAAGTTCTTTTTTTAAGACTAAAATATTAAAACATAGGGATATGTATACAAGTTATCTTTTAATATAGTTGGAATGTGACATTGCTCTTTCTTGTGTAAATTAGATATTTTGTGCATTTGTACCCTCGACCTTCAAAATAGTAGAATTAGTCCTACGTAGTGATAATTAAGACTAAAATATTCAAAATAAAGAGATATGTATATACTTTATCTTTTAATATAGCTGAGATAAGAAATTACACTTGCTTGGGTAAGATTAGCTATTTTGTGGATTTTTTATGTCTCAGGCGCTAGACCATCAAATTTTATTCAAGAAAGAGCTATTTCACATTCCAAGTATATTAAAAGATAAACTGTATGCATACCCCTGTATTTTGAAAATTTTGGTAGTAGAAATCACTTAATTATTTTGTTTTTAATGTCGAGGGTACGAATGTAAAAAATGCAATGTAATATGTAATTTTACTCTAGAAAGAGCAATTTCACATTCCAACTATATTGAAGGATAAATTGTGTACATATTCATATATTTGAAATATTTTAGTCTTATGAATCACTTAATATCACTAATTAGCCAATATTCTACTGCTTTGTAGGCCTAGGCACACATGTAAAAGTGTACTAATATCTAATTTTACATAAGAAAGCAATCTCACATTGCAACAATTTCGAAAGATACATATCCCTATATTTTGAATGTTTTTAGTCTTACAAATCACTTAATTATCACTAATTAGGCTTAATTCTACTAATTTGAAGGTGCAAGCTACAATGTAAAAGATGCACAAAATATCTAATTTTGCAATAGAAAGGGCAATTTCACGTTCCAGCTTATATTAAATGATAAATTGTGTACTTATCCCTAAATTTTGAATATTTTTGTCTTAGAAATCATAAATTTGGCTTAATTCTATTATCTTGAAGGTCCAGGGTACAAATGTAAAAGATGCACAAAATATATAGTTTTATACAAGACAGAGCAATTTTACATTCTAATCAGATTTGCAGATAAATTGTACACATATCCCTACATTTTGAATATTTTAGTCTAAGAAATCACTTATTAAGCTTAAATCTAATGCTTTAAAGGTCGAGGGTACAGATGTAAAAAGTCCACAAAATATCTAATTTTACACAAGAAAGGGAAATTTCGCATTGCAATTACATTAAAAGAAAATTTGTATACATATCCCTATATTTTGAATATTTAAGTGTTAAAAGTCACTTAATTGTCACTAACTGGCTTAAGTCTACTGCTTTGAAGGTCCAGAGTACAAATGTATAAAATGAACAAAATATCTAATTTTGCAGATGAAAGAGCAATTTCACGGTTCAATTATATTAAAAGATAAATGACATACACATTCCTTAATTTTGAATATTTTAGCCTTACATATTACTTAATTATAACTAATTTTTCTTAATTCTACAGTTTTGAAGGTCTAGGGTACAAATGTAAAAAGACGCACAAAATAACTAATTTTACACAAGAATGAACAATTTCACATTCCAACTAAAGTAAAAGATAATTTTTGTACCATGGACATTCAATAGTAGAATTGAGACAAACTGGCGATAATAGAGTGATTTCCAAGACTAGTTAGTTCAAAATATTGGGATACGTATACGATTTATCTTTTTAAATAGTTGGAATCTAAATTGCTCTTTCTTGTGTAAAATTAGATATTTTGCGCTTTTTTACCTTTGTACCATGGTCATTTATAACAAGAGAATTAAACAAAATTAGGTATGATTAAGTGATTTCTAAGACTAATACAGCAAAATATTAGGAAATGTATACAATTTATCTTTCGCTATAGTTGAAATGTGAAATTGCACTATCTTATGCAAAACTAGATATTTTGCGACTTTTTACTTTTGTCCCCTCGACATTCAAAACAATACAATTATGCCAAATTAGGGATAATTAAGTGATTTTTGTGGCTAAAATATTCAAACCATAGGGATACGTATACAATTTATCTTTTAGAATAGTTGGAATGTGAAACCGCTTCTTTCCAATGAAAAATTAGATAATTTGTTCATTTTTACCGTAGAGCTTCAAAACAAGACAACTAAGCCAAATTAGAGACAATTAAGGGACTTTTAAGAATAAAATATTCAAAATATGGGGAGGTGTATACAATTAGTTGGAATGTGAAACTACACTTTCTTGTGCAAGATTAGATACTTTGTAAATTTTTTACGTTGGCACCCTAGACCTTTAAAATAACAGAATTAAGCCCACAAGGATTATTAAGTAATTTTTAACACTAAAATATTCAATATATGTGCTTATGTATACAATTTATCCTTTAATGTAGTTGGAATGTTAAATTGCTCTGTCTAGTATAAAATTAGATGTTTTGTGTATTTTTTACATTTGTACTCTGAAACTTTATAAAAATAGAATTAAGCCAAATTAGTGATAATTAAGAGATTTGAACCAAAATGTTTAAAATTTAGGGATGTGCATACAATTTATCTTTTAAGATAGTTGGAATGTGAAGTTGCTCTTACTTTTGCAAAGTTAGATATTTTACATTTGTACACAGGACCTTCAAAATAGTAGAATTAAGCACGATGAGTGATAATTAGGTGATTTCTGAGACCAAAATATTCAAAATATATGACTATTTATACAATTTATCTTTTAAAGTAGTTGGAATGTGAGATTGCTCTTTCTTGTGTAAGCTTAGATGTAGTGTGCATATTTTACATTTGTGCCTGGACCTTCAAAACAATAGAATATTGGCTAATTAGTGACAATTAAGTTCTATTTCTAAGACTAAAATATTAAAACATAGGGATATGTATACAAGTTATCTTTTAATATAGTTGGAATGTGACATTGCTCTTTCTTGTGTAAATTAGATATTTTGTGCATTTGTACCCTCGACCTTCAAAATAGTAGAATTAGTCCTACGTAGTGATAATTAAGTGATTTTTAAGACTAAAATATTCAAAATAAAGAGATATGTATATACTTTATCTTTTAATATAGCTGAATATGAAATTACACTTGCTTGTGTAAGATTAGCTATTTTGTGGATTTTTTATGTCTCAGGCGCTAGACCATCACATTTTATTCAAGAAAGAGCTATTTCACATTCCAACTATATTAAAAGATAAATTGTATGCATACCCCTGTATTTTGAAAATTTTGGTAGTAGAAATCACTTAATTATTTTGTTTTTAATGTCGAGGGTACAAATGTAAAAATGCACAAAATATGTAATTTTACTCTAGAAAGAGCAATTTCACATTCCAACTATATTGAAGGATAAATTGTGTACATATTCATATATTTGAAATATTTTAGTCTTATGAATCACTTAATATCACTAATTAGCCAATATTCTACTGCTTTGAAGGCTCAGGCACACATGTAAAAGTGTACTAATATCTAATTTTACATAAGAAAGCAATCTCACATTGCAACAATTTCGAAAGATACATATCCCTATATTTTGAATGTTTTTAGTCTTACAAATCACTTAATTATCACTAATTAGGCTTAATTCTACTAATTTGAAGGTGCAAGCTACAATGTAAAAGATGCACAAAATATCTAATTTTGCAATAGAAAGGGCAATTTCACGTTCCAGTTATATTAAATGATAAATTGTGTACTTATCCCTAAATTTTGAATATTTTTGTCTTAGAAATCATAAATTTGGCTTAATTCTATTATCTTGAAGGTCCAGGGTACAAATGTAAAAGATGCACAAAATATATAGTTTTATACAAGACAGAGCAATTTTACATTCTAACTGTATTTGCAGATAAATTGTACACATATCCCTACATTTTGAATATTTTAGTCTAAGAAATCACTTATTAGGCTTAAATCTAATGCTTTAAAGGTCGAGGGTACAGATGTAAAAAGTCCACAAAATATCTAATTTTACACAAGAAAGGGAAATTTCGCATTGCAATTACATTAAAAGAAAATTTGTATACATATCCCTATATTTTGAATATTTAAGTGTTAAAAGTCACTTAATTGTCACTAACTGGGCTTAAGTCTACTGTTTTAAAGGTCCAGAGTACAAATGTATAAAATGAACAAAATATCTAATTTTGCAGATGAAAGAGCAATTTCACGGTTCAATTATATTAAAAGATAAATGACATACACATTCCTTAATTTTGAATATTTTAGCCTTACATATTACTTAATTATAACTAATTTTTCTTAATTCTACTGCTTTGAAGGTCTAGGGTACAAATGTAAAAAGACGCACAAAATAACTAATTTTACACAAGAATGAACAATTTCACATTCCAACTAAAGTAAAAGATAATTTTTGTACCATGGACATTCGGAATAGTAGAATTGAGACAAATTGGCGATAATAGAGTGATTTCCAAGACTAGTTAGTTCAAAATATTGGGATACGTATACGATTTATCTTTTTAAATAGTTGGAATCTAAATTGCTCTTTCTTGTGTAAAATTAGATATTTTGCGCTTTTTTACCTTTGTACCATGGTCATTTATAACAAGAGAATTAAACAAAATTAGGTATGATTAAGTGATTTCTAAGACTAATACAGCAAAATATTAGGAAATGTATACAATTTATCTTTCGCTATAGTTGAAATGTGAAATTGCACTATCTTATGCAAAACTAGATATTTTGCGGACTTTTTACTTTTGTCCCCTCGACATTCAAAACAATACAATTATGCCAAATTAGGGATAATTAAGTGATTTTTGTGGCTAAAATATTCAAACCATAGGAACTTGTAACAATTTATCTTTTCATATAGTTGGAATGTGAAACCGCTTCTTTCCAATGAAAAATTAGATAATTTGTTCATTTTTACCGTAGAGCTTCAAAACACTACAACTAAGCCAAATTAGAGACAATTAAGGGACTTTTAAGAATAAAATATTCAAAATATGGGGAGGTGTATACAATTAGTTGGAATGTGAAACTACACTTTCTTGTGCAAGATTAGATACTTTGTAAATTTTTTACGTTGGCACCCTAGACCTTTAAAACAGGAGAGTTAAGCCCAACAAGGATTATTAAGTAATTTTTAACACTAAAATATTCAATATATGTGCTTATGTATACAATTTATCCTTTAATGTAGTTGGAATGTTAAATTGCTCTGTCTAGTATAAAATTAGATGTTTTGTGTATTTTTTACATTTGTACCCTGAAACTTTATAAAAATAGAATTAAGCCAAATTAGTGATAATTAAGAGATTTGAACCAAAATGTTTAAAATTTAGGGATGTGCATACAATTTATCTTTTAAGATAGTTGGAATGTGAAGTTGCTCTTACTTTTGCAAAGTTAGATATTTTACATTTGTACACTGGACCTTCAAAATAGTAGAATTAAGCACGATGAGTGATAATTAGGCGATTTCTGAGACCAAAATATTCAAAATATATGACTATTTATACAATTTATCTTTTAAAGTAGTTGGAATGTGAGATTGCTCTTTCTTGTGTAAGCTTAGATGTAGTGTGCATATTTTACATTTGTGCCTGGACCTTCAAAACAATAGAATATTGGCTAATTAGTGACAATTAAGTTCTTTTTTTAAGACTAAAATATTAAAACATAGGGATATGTATACAAGTTATCTTTTAATATAGTTGGAATGTGACATTGCTCTTTCTTGTGTAAATTAGATATTTTGTGCATTTGTACCCTCGACCTTCAAAATAGTAGAATTAGTCCTACGTAGTGATAATTAAGACTAAAATATTCAAAATAAAGAGATATGTATATACTTTATCTTTTAATATAGCTGGAATATGAAATTACACTTGCTTGTGTAAGATTAGCTATTTTGTGGATTTTTTATGTCTGTGCGCTAGACCATCAAATTTTATTCAAGAAAGAGCTATTTCACATTCCAAGTATATTAAAAGATAAACTGTATGCATACCCCTGTATTTTGAAAATTTTGGTAGTAGAAATCACTTAATTATTTTGTTTTTAATGTCGAGGGTACGAATGTAAAAAATGCACAGAATATGTAATTTTACTCTAGAAAGAGCAATTTCACATTCCAACTATATTGAAGGATAAATTGTGTACATATTCATATATTTGAAATATTTTAGTCTTATGAATCACTTAATATCACTAATTAGCCAATATTCTACTGTTTTGAAGGCCTAGGCCTGACATGTAAAAGTGTACTAATATCTAATTTTACATAAGAAAGCAATCTCACATTGCAACAATTTCGAAAGATACATATCCCTATATTTTGAATGTTTTTAGTCTTACAAATCACTTAATTATCACTAATTAGGCTTAATTCTACTAATTTGAAGGTGCAAGCTACAATGTAAAAGATGCACAAAATATCTAATTTTGCAATAGAAAGGGCAATTTCACGTTCCAGTTATATTAAATGATAAATTGTGTACTTATCCCTAAATTTTGAATATTTTTGTCTTAGAAATCATAAATTTGGCTTAATTCTATTATCTTGAAGGTCCAGGGTACAAATGTAAAAGATGCACAAAATATATAGTTTTATACAAGACAGAGCAATTTTACATTCTAACAGTATTTGCAGATAAATTGTACACATATCCCTACATTTTGAATATTTTAGTCTAAGAAATCACTTATTAGGCTTAAATCTAATGCTTTAAAGGTCGAGGGTACAGATGTAAAAAGTCCACAAAATATCTAATTTTACACAAGAAAGGGAAATTTCGCATTGCAATTACATTAAAAGAAAATTTGTATACATATCCCTATATTTTGAATATTTAAGTGTTAAAAGTCACTTAATTGTCACTAACTGGGCTTAAGTCTACTGGTTTGAAGGTCCAGAGTACAAATGTATAAAATGAACAAAATATCTAATTTTGCAGTATGAAAGAGCAATTTCACTCGCTCAATTATATTAAAAGATAAATGACATACACATTCCTTAATTTTGAATATTTTAGCCTTACATATTACTTAATTATAACTAATTTTTCTTAATTCTACCGTTTTGAAGGTCTAGGGTACAAATGTAAAAAGACGCACAAAATAACTAATTTTACACAAGAATGAACAATTTCACATTCCAACTAAAGTAAAAGATAATTTTTGTACCATGGACATTCAAAATAGTAGAATTGAGACAAACTGGCGATAATAGAGTGATTTCCAAGACTAGTTAGTTCAAAATATTGGGATACGTATACGATTTATCTTTTTAAATAGTTGGAATCTAAATTGCTCTTTCTTGTGTAAAATTAGATATTTTGCGCTTTTTTACCTTTGTACCATGGTCATTTATAACAGGAGAATTAAACAAAATTAGGTATGATTAAGTGATTTCTAAGACTAATACAGCAAAATATTAGGAAATGTATACAATTTATCTTTCGCTATAGTTGAAATGTGAAATTGCACTATCTTATGCAAAACTAGTTATTTTGCGACTTTTTACTTTTGTCCCCTCGACATTCAAAACAATACAATTATGCCAAATTAGGGATAATTAAGTGATTTTTGTGGCTAAAATATTCAAACCATAGGGATACGTATACAATTTATCTTTTAGAATAGTTGGAATGTGAAACTGCTCTTTCCAATGAAAAATTAGATAATTTGTTCATTTTTACCGTAGAGCTTCAAAACAGTACAACTAAGCCAAATTAGAGACAATTAAGGGACTTTTAAGAATAAAATATTCAAAATATGGGGAGGTGTATACAATTAGTTGGAATGTGAAACTACACTTTCTTGTGCAAGATTAGATACTTTGTAAATTTTTTACGTTGGCACCCTAGACCTTTAAAACATGAGAATTAAGCCCACAAGGATTATTAAGTAATTTTTAACACTAAAATATTCAATATATGTGCTTATGTATACAATTTATCCTTTAATGTAGTTGGAATGTTAAATTGCTCGTCTAGTATAAAATTAGATGTTTTGTGTATTTTTTACATTTGTACCCCGAAACTTTATAAAAATAGAATTAAGCCAAATTAGTGATAATTAAGAGATTTGAACCAAAATGTTTAAAATTTAGGGATGTGCATACAATTTATCTTTTAAGATAGTTGGAATGTGAAGTTGCTCTTACTTTTGCAAAGTTAGATATTTTACATTTGTACACTGGACCTTCAAAATAGTAGAATTAAGCACGATGAGTGATAATTAGGTGATTTCTGAGACCAAAATATTCAAAATATATGACTATTTATACAATTTATCTTTTAAAGTAGTTGGAATGTGAGATTGCTCTTTCTTGTGTAAGCTTAGATGTAGTGTGCATATTTTACATTTGTGCCTGGACCTTCAAAACAATAGAATATTGGCTAATTAGTGACAATTAAGTTCTTTTTTTAAGACTAAAATATTAAAACATAGGGATATGTATACAAGTTATCTTTTAATATAGTTGGAATGTGACATTGCTCTTTCTTGTGTAAATTAGATATTTTGTGCATTTGTACCCTCGACCTTCAAAATAGTAGAATTAGTCCTACGTAGTGATAATTAAGACTAAAATATTCAAAATAAAGAGATATGTATATACTTTATCTTTTAATATAGCTGGAATATGAAATTACACTTGCTTGTGTAAGATTAGCTATTTTGTGGATTTTTTATGTCTCAGGCGCTAGACCATCAAATTTTATTCAAGAAAGAGCTATTTCACATTCCAAGTATATTAAAAGATAAACTGTATGCATACCCCTGTATTTTGAAAATTTTGGTAGTAGAAATCACTTAATTATTTTGTTTTTAATGTCGAGGGTACGAATGTAAAAAATGCACAGAATATGTAATTTTACTCTAGAAAGAGCAATTTCACATTCCAACTATATTGAAGGATAAATTGTGTACATATTCATATATTTGAAATATTTTAGTCTTATGAATCACTTAATATCACTAATTAGCCAATATTCTACTGTTTTGAAGGCCTAGTGCACACATGTAAAAGTGTACTAATATCTAATTTTACATAAGAAAGCAATCTCACATTGCAACAATTTCGAAAGATACATATCCCTATATCTTGAATGTTTTTAGTCTTACAAATCACTTAATTATCACTAATTAGGCTTAATTCTACTAATTTGAAGGTGCAAGCTACAATGTAAAAGATGCACAAAATATCTAATTTTGCAATAGAAAGGGCAATTTCACGTTCCAGTTATATTAAATGATAAATTGTGTACTTATCCCTAAATTTTGAATATTTTTGTCTTAGAAATCATAAATTTGGCTTAATTCTATTATCTTGAAGGTCCAGGGTACAAATGTAAAAGATGCACAAAATATATAGTTTTATACAAGACAGAGCAATTTTACATTCTAACTGTATTTGCAGATAAATTGTACACATATCCCTACATTTTGAATATTTTAGTCTAAGAAATCACTTATTAGGCTTAAATCTAATGCTTTAAAGGTCGAGGGTACAGATGTAAAAAGTCCACAAAATATCTAATTTTACACAAGAAAGGGAAATTTCGCATTGCAATTACATTAAAAGAAAATTTGTATACATATCCCTATATTTTGAATATTTAAGTGTTAAAAGTCACTTAATTATCACTAACCGGGCTTAAGTCTACTGGTTTGAAGGTCCAGAGTACAAATGTATAAAATGAACAAAATATATAATTTTGCAGATAAAAGAGCAATTTCACAGTTCAATTATATTAAAAGATAAATGACATACACATTCCTTAATTTTGAATATTTTAGCCTTACATATTACTTAATTATAACTAATTTTTCTTAATTCTACTGTTTTGAAGGTCTAGGGTACAAATGTAAAAAGACGCACAAAATAACTAATTTTACACAAGAATGAACAATTTCACATTCCAACTAAAGTAAAAGATAATTTTTGTACCATGGACATTCAACGCCGTAGAATTGAGACAAACTGGCGATAATAGAGTGATTTCCAAGACTAGTTAGTTCAAAATATTGGGATACGTATACGATTTATCTTTTTAAATAGTTGGAATCTAAATTGCTCTTTCTTGTGTAAAATTAGATATTTTGCGCTTTTTTACCTTTGTACCATGGTCATTTATAACAATAGAATTAAACAAAATTAGGTATGATTAAGTGATTTCTAAGACTAATACAGCAAAATATTAGGAAATGTATACAATTTATCTTTCGCTATAGTTGAAATGTGAAATTGCACTATCTTATGCAAAACTAGATATTTTGCGCTTTTTTACTTTTGTCCCCTCGACATTCAAAACAATACAATTATGCCAAATTAGGGATAATTAAGTGATTTTTGTGGCTAAAATATTCAAACCATAGGGATACGTATACAATTTATCTTTTAGAATAGTTGGAATGTGAAACCGCTTCTTTCCAATGAAAAATTAGATAATTTGTTCATTTTTACCGTAGAGCTTCAAAACAGTACAACTAAGCCAAATTAGAGACAATTAAGGGACTTTTAAGAATAAAATATTCAAAATATGGGGAGGTGTATACAATTAGTTGGAATGTGAAACTACACTTTCTTGTGCAAGATTAGATACTTTGTAAATTTTTTACGTTGGCACCCTAGACCTTTAAAACAAGAGAGTTAAGCCCACAAGCATTATTAAGTAATTTTTAACACTAAAATATTCAATATATGTGCTTATGTATACAATTTATCCTTTAATGTAGTTGGAATGTTAAATTGCTCTGCCTAGTATAAAATTAGATGTTTTGTGTATTTTTTACATTTGTACCCTAGACTTTATAAAAATAGAATTAAGCCAAATTAGTGATAATTAAGAGATTTGAACCAAAATGTTTAAAATTTAGGGATGTGCATACAATTTATCTTTTAAGATAGTTGGAATGTGAAGTTGCTCTTACTTTTGCAAAGTTAGATATTTTACATTTGTACACTAGACCTTCAAAATAGTAGAATTAAGCACGATGAGTGATAATTAGGTGATTTCTGAGACCAAAATATTCAAAATATATGACTATTTATACAATTTATCTTTTAAAGTAGTTGGAATGTGAGATTGCTCTTTCTTGTGTAAGCTTAGATGTAGTGTGCATATTTTACATTTGTGCCTGGACCTTCAAAACAATAGAATATTGGCTAATTAGTGACAATTAAGTGATTTCTAAGACTAAAATATTAAAACATAGGGATATGTATACAAGTTATCTTTTAATATAGTTGGAATGTGACATTGCTCTTTCTTGTGTAAATTAGATATTTTGTGCATTTGTACCCTCGACCTTCAAAATAGTAGAATTAGTCCTACGTAGTGATAATTAAGTGATTTTTAAGACTAAAATATTCAAAATAAAGAGATATGTATATACTTTATCTTTTAATATAGCTGGAATATGAAATTACACTTGCTTGTGTAAGATTAGCTATTTTGTGGATTTTTTATGTCTGTAATTAGACCATCAAATTTTATTCAAGAAAGAGCTATTTCACACTCCAAGTATATTAAAAGATAAACGGTATGCATACCCCTGTATTTTGAAAATTTTGGTAGTAGAAATCACTTAATTATTTTGTTTTTAATGTCGAGGGTACGAATGTAAAAAATGCACAAAATATGTAATTTTACTCTAGAAAGAGCAATTTCACATTCCAACTATATTGAAGGATAAATTGTGTACATATTCATATATTTGAAATATTTTAGTCTTATGAATCACTTAATATCACTAATTAGCCAATATTCTACTGCTTTGAAGGCCTAGGCACACATGTAAAAGTGTACTAATATCTAATTTTACATAAGAAAGCAATCTCACATTGCAACAATTTCGAAAGATACATATCCCTATATTTTGAATGTTTTTAGTCTTACAAATCACTTAATTATCACTAATTAGGCTTAATTCTACTAATTTGAAGGTGCAAGCTACAATGTAAAAGATGCACAAAATATCTAATTTTGCAATAGAAAGGGCAATTTCACGTTCCAGTTATATTAAATGATAAATTGTGTACTTATCCCTAAATTTTGAATATTTTTGTCTTAGAAATCATAAATTTGGCTTAATTCTATTATCTTGAAGGTCCAGGGTACAAATGTAAAAGATGCACAAAATATATAGTTTTATACAAGACAGAGCAATTTTACATTCTAATTGTATTTGCAGATAAATTGTACACATATCCCTACATTTTGAATATTTTAGTCTAAGAAATCACTTATTAGGCTTAAATCTAATGCTTTAAAGGTCGAGGGTACAGATGTAAAAAGTCCACAAAATATCTAATTTTACACAAGAAAGGGAAATTTCGCATTGCAATTACATTAAAAGAAAATTTGTATACATATCCCTATATTTTGAATATTTAAGTGTTAAAAGTCACTTAATTGTCACTAACTGGGCTTAAGTCTACTGTTTTGAAGGTCCAGAGTACAAATGTATAAAATGAACAAAATATCTAATTTTGCAGATGAAAGAGCAATTTCACTCGCTCAATTATATTAAAAGATAAATGACATACACATTCCTTAATTTTGAATATTTTAGCCTTACATATTACTTAATTATAACTAATTTTTCTTAATTCTACTGTTTTGAAGGTCTAGGGTACAAATGTAAAAAGACGCACAAAATAACTAATTTTACACAAGAATGAACAATTTCACATTCCAACTAAAGTAAAAGATAATTTTTGTACCATGGACATTCAGAATAGTAGAATTGAGACAAACTGGCGATAATAGAGTGATTTCCAAGACTAGTTAGTTCAAAATATTGGGATACGTATACGATTTATCTTTTTAAATAGTTGGAATCTAAATTGCTCTTTCTTGTGTAAAATTAGATATTTTGCGCTTTTTTACCTTTGTACCATGGTCATTTATAACATCAGAATTAAACAAAATTAGGTATGATTAAGTGATTTCTAAGACTAATACAGCAAAATATTAGGAAATGTATACAATTTATCTTTCGCTATAGTTGAAATGTGAAATTGCACTATCTTATGCAAAACTAGATATTTTGCGACTTTTTACTTTTGTCCCCTCGACATTCAAAACAATACAATTATGCCAAATTAGGGATAATTAAGTGATTTTTGTGGCTAAAATATTCAAACCATAGGGATACGTATACAATTTATCTTTTAGAATAGTTGGAATGTGAAACTGCTCTTTCCAATGAAAAATTAGATAATTTGTTCATTTTTACCGTAGAGCTTCAAAACAAGACAACTAAGCCAAATTAGAGACAATTAAGGGACTTTTAAGAATAAAATATTCAAAATATGGGGAGGTGTATACAATTAGTTGGAATGTGAAACTACACTTTCTTGTGCAAGATTAGATACTTTGTAAATTTTTTACGTTGGCACCCTAGACCTTTAAAACAGTAGAGTTAAGCCCACAAGGATTATTAAGTAATTTTTAACACTAAAATATTCAATATATGTGCTTATGTATACAATTTATCCTTTAATGTAGTTGGAATGTTAAATTGCTGCGTCTAGTATAAAATTAGATGTTTTGTGTATTTTTTACATTTGTATCCCGATACTTTATAAAAATAGAATTAAGCCAAATTAGTGATAATTAAGAGATTTGAACCAAAATGTTTAAAATTTAGGGATGTGCATACAATTTATCTTTTAAGATAGTTGGAATGTGAAGTTGCTCTTACTTTTGCAAAGTTAGATATTTTACATTTGTACCCTAGACCTTCAAAATAGTAGAATTAAGCACGATGAGTGATAATTAGGTGATTTCTGAGACCAAAATATTCAAAATATATGACTATTTATACAATTTATCTTTTAAAGTAGTTGGAATGTGAGATTGCTCTTTCTTGTGTAAGCTTAGATGTAGTGTGCATATTTTACATTTGTGCCTGGACCTTCAAAACAATAGAATATTGGCTAATTAGTGACAATTAAGTTATTTTTTAAGACTAAAATATTAAAACATAGGGATATGTATACAAGTTATCTTTTAATATAGTTGGAATGTGACATTGCTCTTTCTTGTGTAAATTAGATATTTTGTGCATTTGTACCCTCGACCTTCAAAATAGTAGAATTAGTCCTACGTAGTGATAATTAAGTGATTTTTAAGACTAAAATATTCAAAATAAAGAGATATGTATATACTTTATCTTTTAATATAGCTGGAATATGAAATTACACTTGCTTGTGTAAGATTAGCTATTTTGTGGATTTTTTATGTCTCAGGCGCTAGACCATCAAATTTTATTCAAGAAAGAGCTATTTCACATTCCAAGTATATTAAAAGATAAACTGTATGCATACCCCCCGTATTTTGAAAATTTTGGTCGTAGAGATCACTTAATTATTTTGTTTTTAATGTCGAGGGTACGAATGTAAAAAATGCACAGAATATGTAATTTTACTCTAGAAAGAGCAATTTCACATTCCAACTATATTGAAGGATAAATTGTGTACATATTCATATATTTGAAATATTTTAGTCTTATGAATCACTTAATATCACTAATTAGCCAATATTCTACTGTTTTGAAGGCCTAGGCACACATGTAAAAGTGTACTAATATCTAATTTTACATAAGAAAGCAATCTCACATTGCAACAATTTCGAAAGATACATATCCCTATATCTTGAATGTTTTTAGTCTTACAAATCACTTAATTATCACTAATTAGGCTTAATTCTACTAATTTGAAGGTGCAAGCTACAATGTAAAAGATGCACAAAATATCTAATTTTGCAATAGAAAGGGCAATTTCACGTTCCAGTTATATTAAATGATAAATTGTGTACTTATCCCTAAATTTTGAATATTTTTGTCTTAGAAATCATAAATTTGGCTTAATTCTATTATCTTGAAGGTCCAGGGTACAAATGTAAAAGATGCACAAAATATATAGTTTTATACAAGACAGAGCAATTTTACATTCTAATTGTATTTGCAGATAAATTGTACACATATCCCTACATTTTGAATATTTTAGTCTAAGAAATCACTTATTAGGCTTAAATCTAATGCTTTAAAGGTCGAGGGTACAGATGTAAAAAGTCCACAAAATATCTAATTTTACACAAGAAAGGGAAATTTCGCATTGCAATTACATTAAAAGAAAATTTGTATACATATCCCTATATTTTGAATATTTAAGTGTTAAAAGTCACTTAATTGTCACTAACTGGGCTTAAGTCTACTGGTTTGAAGGTCCAGAGTACAAATGTATAAAATGAACAAAATATCTAATTTTGCAGATGAAAGAGCAATTTCACGGTTCAATTATATTAAAAGATAAATGACATACACATTCCTTAATTTTGAATATTTTAGCCTTACATATTACTTAATTATAACTAATTTTTCTTAATTCTACTGCTTTGAAGGTCTAGGGTACAAATGTAAAAAGACGCACAAAATAACTAATTTTACACAAGAATGAACAATTTCACATTCCAACTAAAGTAAAAGATAATTTTTGTACCATGGACATTCAGAATAGTAGAATTGAGACAAACTGGCGATAATAGAGTGATTTCCAAGACTAGTTAGTTCAAAATATTGGGATACGTATACGATTTATCTTTTTAAATAGTTGGAATCTAAATTGCTCTTTCTTGTGTAAAATTAGATATTTTGCGCTTTTTTACCTTTGTACCATGGTCATTTATAACAGCAGAATTAAACAAAATTAGGTATGATTAAGTGATTTCTAAGACTAATACAGGCAAAATATTAGGAAATGTATACAATTTATCTTTCGCTATAGTTGAAATGTGAAATTGCACTATCTTATGCAAAACTAGATATTTTGCAGACTTTTTACTTTTGTCCCCTCGACATTCAAAACAATACAATTATGCCAAATTAGGGATAATTAAGTGATTTTTGTGGCTAAAATATTCAAACCATAGGGATACGTATACAATTTATCTTTTAGAATAGTTGGAATGTGAAACAGCTCTTTCCAATGAAAAATTAGATAATTTGTTCATTTTTACCGTAGAGCTTCAAAACAGAACAACTAAGCCAAATTAGAGACAATTAAGGGACTTTTAAGAATAAAATATTCAAAATATGGGGAGGTGTATACAATTAGTTGGAATGTGAAACTACACTTTCTTGTGCAAGATTAGATACTTTGTAAATTTTTTACGTTGGCACCCTAGACCTTTAAAACAATAGAATTAAGCCCAACAAGGATTATTAAGTAATTTTTAACACTAAAATATTCAATATATGTGCTTATGTATACAATTTATCCTTTAATGTAGTTGGAATGTTAAATTGCTCGTCTAGTATAAAATTAGATGTTTTGTGTGTTTTTTACATTTGTACCTTAAACTTTATAAAAATAGAATTAAGCCAAATTAGTGATAATTAAGAGATTTGAACCAAAATGTTTAAAATTTAGGGATGTGCATACAATTTATCTTTTAAGATAGTTGGAATGTGAAGTTGCTCTTACTTTTGCAAAGTTAGATATTTTACATTTGTACACTAGACCTTCAAAATAGTAGAATTAAGCACGATGAGTGATAATTAGGTGATTTCTGAGACCAAAATATTCAAAATATATGACTATTTATACAATTTATCTTTTAAAGTAGTTGGAATGTGAGATTGCTCTTTCTTGTGTAAGCTTAGATGTAGTGTGCATATTTTACATTTGTGCCTGGACCTTCAAAACAATAGAATATTGGCTAATTAGTGACAATTAAGTTCTTTTTTTAAGACTAAAATATTAAAACATAGGGATATGTATACAAGTTATCTTTTAATATAGTTGGAATGTGACATTGCTCTTTCTTGTGTAAATTAGATATTTTGTGCATTTGTACCCTCGACCTTCAAAATAGTAGAATTAGTCCTACGTAGTGATAATTAAGTGATTTTTAAGACTAAAATATTCAAAATAAAGAGATATGTATATACTTTATCTTTTAATATAGCTGGAATATGAAATTACACTTGCTTGTGTAAGATTAGCTATTTTGTGGATTTTTTATGTCTGAGCGCTAGACCATCAAATTTTATTCAAGAAAGAGCTATTTCACATTCCAAGTATATTAAAAGATAAACTGTATGCATACCCCTGTATTTTGAAAATTTTGGTAGTAGAAATCACTTAATTATTTTGTTTTTAATGTCGAGGGTACGAATGTAAAAAATGCACAGAATATGTAATTTTACTCTAGAAAGAGCAATTTCACATTCCAACTATATTGAAGGATAAATTGTGTACATATTCATATATTTGAAATATTTTAGTCTTATGAATCACTTAATATCACTAATTAGCCAATATTCTACTGCTTTGAAGGCCTAGGCACACATGTAAAAGTGTACTAATATCTAATTTTACATAAGAAAGCAATCTCACATTGCAACAATTTCGAAAGATACATATCCCTATATCTTGAATGTTTTTAGTCTTACAAATCACTTAATTATCACTAATTAGGCTTAATTCTACTAATTTGAAGGTGCAAGCTACAATGTAAAAGATGCACAAAATATCTAATTTTGCAATAGAAAGGGCAATTTCACGTTCCAACTATATTAAAAGATAAATTGTGTACTTATCCCTAAATTTTGAATATTTTTGTCTTAGAAATCATAAATTTGGCTTAATTCTATTATCTTGAAGGTCCAGGGTACAAATGTAAAAGATGCACAAAATATATAGTTTTATACAAGACAGAGCAATTTTACATTCTAACTGGATTTGCAGATAAATTGTACACATATCCCTACATTTTGAATATTTTAGTCTAAGAAATCACTTATTAGGCTTAAATCTAATGCTTTAAAGGTCGAGGGTACAGATGTAAAAAGTCCACAAAATATCTAATTTTACACAAGAAAGGGAAATTTCGCATTGCAATTACATTAAAAGAAAATTTGTATACATATCCCTATATTTTGAATATTTAAGTGTTAAAAGTCACTTAATTGTCACTAACTGGGCTTAAGTCTACTGTTTTGAAGGTCCAGAGTACAAATGTATAAAATGAACAAAATATCTAATTTTGCAGATGAAAGAGCAATTTCACGGTTCAATTATATTAAAAGATAAATGACATACACATTCCTTAATTTTGAATATTTTAGCCTTACATATTACTTAATTATAACTAATTTTTCTTAATTCTACTGTTTTGAAGGTCTAGGGTACAAATGTAAAAAGACGCACAAAATAACTAATTTTACACAAGAATGAACAATTTCACATTCCAACTAAAGTAAAAGATAATTTTTGTACCATGGACATTCAGAATAGTAGAATTGAGACAAACTGGCGATAATAGAGTGATTTCCAAGACTAGTTAGTTCAAAATATTGGGATACGTATACGATTTATCTTTTTAAATAGTTGGAATCTAAATTGCTCTTTCTTGTGTAAAATTAGATATTTTGCGCTTTTTTACCTTTGTACCATGGTCATTTATAACAGTAGAATTAAACAAAATTAGGTATGATTAAGTGATTTCTAAGACTAATACAGGCAAAATATTAGGAAATGTATACAATTTATCTTTCGCTATAGTTGAAATGTGAAATTGCACTATCTTATGCAAAACTAGATATTTTGCGGACTTTTTACTTTTGTCCCCTCGACATTCAAAACAATACAATTATGCCAAATTAGGGATAATTAAGTGATTTTTGTGGCTAAAATATTCAAACCATAGGGATACGTATACAATTTATCTTTTAGAATAGTTGGAATGTGAAACCGCTTCTTTCCAATGAAAAATTAGATAATTTGTTCATTTTTACCGTAGAGCTTCAAAACAGTACAACTAAGCCAAATTAGAGACAATTAAGGGACTTTTAAGAATAAAATATTCAAAATATGGGGAGGTGTATACAATTAGTTGGAATGTGAAACTACACTTTCTTGTGCAAGATTAGATACTTTGTAAATTTTTTACGTTGGCACCCTAGACCTTTAAAACAGTAGAGTTAAGCCCAGTCAGTGATTATTAAGTAATTTTTAACACTAAAATATTCAATATATGTGCTTATGTATACAATTTATCCTTTAATGTAGTTGGAATGTTAAATTGCTCTGTCTAGTATAAAATTAGATGTTTTGTGTATTTTTTACATTTGTACCCTGAAACTTTATAAAAATAGAATTAAGCCAAATTAGTGATAATTAAGAGATTTGAACCAAAATGTTTAAAATTTAGGGATGTGCATACAATTTATCTTTTAAGATAGTTGGAATGTGAAGTTGCTCTTACTTTTGCAAAGTTAGATATTTTACATTTGTACACTGGACCTTCAAAATAGTAGAATTAAGCACGATGAGTGATAATTAGGTGATTTCTGAGACCAAAATATTCAAAATATATGACTATTTATACAATTTATCTTTTAAAGTAGTTGGAATGTGAGATTGCTCTTTCTTGTGTAAGCTTAGATGTAGTGTGCATATTTTACATTTGTGCCTGGACCTTCAAAACAATAGAATATTGGCTAATTAGTGACAATTAAGTTATTTTTTAAGACTAAAATATTAAAACATAGGGATATGTATACAAGTTATCTTTTAATATAGTTGGAATGTGACATTGCTCTTTCTTGTGTAAATTAGATATTTTGTGCATTTGTACCCTCGACCTTCAAAATAGTAGAATTAGTCCTACGTAGTGATAATTAAGTCTAAAATATTCAAAATAAAGAGATATGTATATACTTTATCTTTTAATATAGCTGGAATATGAAATTACACTTGCTTGTGTAAGATTAGCTATTTTGTGGATTTTTTATGTCTGGGCGCTAGACCATCAAATTTTATTCAAGAAAGAGCTATTTCACATTCCAAGTATATTAAAAGATAAACTGTATGCATACCCCTGTATTTTGAAAATTTTGGTAGTAGAAATCACTTAATTATTTTGTTTTTAATGTCGAGGGTACGAATGTAAAAAATGCACAGAATATGTAATTTTACTCTAGAAAGAGCAATTTCACATTCCAACTATATTGAAGGATAAATTGTGTACATATTCATATATTTGAAATATTTTAGTCTTATGAATCACTTAATATCACTAATTAGCCAATATTCTACTGTTTTGAAGGTCCAGGCACAAATGTAAAAGTGTACTAATATCTAATTTTACATAAGAAAGCAATCTCACATTGCAACAATTTCGAAAGATACATATCCCTATATCTTGAATGTTTTTAGTCTTACAAATCACTTAATTATCACTAATTAGGCTTAATTCTACTAATTTGAAGGTGCAAGCTACAATGTAAAAGATGCACAAAATATCTAATTTTGCAATAGAAAGGGCAATTTCACGTTCCTGTTATATTAAATGATAAATTGTGTACTTATCCCTAAATTTTGAATATTTTTGTCTTAGAAATCATAAATTTGGCTTAATTCTATTATCTTGAAGGTCCAGGGTACAAATGTAAAAGATGCACAAAATATATAGTTTTATACAAGACAGAGCAATTTTACATTCTAATCAGATTTGCAGATAAATTGTACACATATCCCTACATTTTGAATATTTTAGTCTAAGAAATCACTTATTAGGCTTAAATCTAATGCTTTAAAGGTCGAGGGTACAGATGTAAAAAGTCCACAAAATATCTAATTTTACACAAGAAAGGGAAATTTCGCATTGCAATTACATTAAAAGAAAATTTGTATACATATCCCTATATTTTGAATATTTAAGTGTTAAAAGTCACTTAATTGTCACTAACTGGGCTTAAGTCTATTGTTTTGAAGGTCCAGAGTACAAATGTATAAAATGAACAAAATATCTAATTTTGCAGATGAAAGAGCAATTTCACGGTTCAATTATATTAAAAGATAAATGACATACACATTCCTTAATTTTGAATATTTTAGCCTTACATATTACTTAATTATAACTAATTTTTCTTAATTCTACTGTTTTGAAGGTCTAGGGTACAAATGTAAAAAGACGCACAAAATAACTAATTTTACACAAGAATGAACAATTTCACATTCCAACTAAAGTAAAAGATAATTTTTGTACCATGGACATTCAGAATAGTAGAATTGAGACAAACTGCCGATAATAGAGTGATTTCCAAGACTAGTTAGTTCAAAATATTGGGATACGTATACGATTTATCTTTTTAAATAGTTGGAATCTAAATTGCTCTTTCTTGTGTAAAATTAGATATTTTGCGCTTTTTTACCTTTGTACCATGGTCATTTATAACAGTAGAATTAAACAAAATTAGGTATGATTAAGTGATTTCTAAGACTAATACAGGCAAAATATTAGGAAATGTATACAATTTATCTTTCGCTATAGTTGAAATGTGAAATTGCACTATCTTATGCAAAACTAGATATTTTGCGGACTTTTTACTTTTGTCCCCTCGACATTCAAAACAATACAATTATGCCAAATTAGGGATAATTAAGTGATTTTTGTGGCTAAAATATTCAAACCATAGGGATACGTATACAATTTATCTTTTAGAATAGTTGGAATGTGAAACTGCTCTTTCCAATGAAAAATTAGATAATTTGTTCATTTTTACCGTAGAGCTTCAAAACAGTACAACTAAGCCAAATTAGAGACAATTAAGGGACTTTTAAGAATAAAATATTCAAAATATGGGGAGGTGTATACAATTAGTTGGAATGTGAAACTACACTTTCTTGTGCAAGATTAGATACTTTGTAAATTTTTTACGTTGGCACCCTAGACCTTTAAAACAATAGAGTTAAGCCCATCAGTGATTATTAAGTAATTTTTAACACTAAAATATTCAATATATGTGCTTATGTATACAATTTATCCTTTAATGTAGTTGGAATGTTAAATTGCTCTGTCTAGTATAAAATTAGATGTTTTGTGTATTTTTTACATTTGTACCCAGAAACTTTATAAAAATAGAATTAAGCCAAATTAGTGATAATTAAGAGATTTGAACCAAAATGTTTAAAATTTAGGGATGTGCATACAATTTATCTTTTAAGATAGTTGGAATGTGAAGTTGCTCTTACTTTTGCAAAGTTAGATATTTTACATTTGTACACTAGACCTTCAAAATAGTAGAATTAAGCACGATGAGTGATAATTAGGTGATTTCTGAGACCAAAATATTCAAAATATATGACTATTTATACAATTTATCTTTTAAAGTAGTTGGAATGTGAGATTGCTCTTTCTTGTGTAAGCTTAGATGTAGTGTGCATATTTTACATTTGTGCCTGGACCTTCAAAACAATAGAATATTGGCTAATTAGTGACAATTAAGTTCTTTTTTTAAGACTAAAATATTAAAACATAGGGATATGTATACAAGTTATCTTTTAATATAGTTGGAATGTGACATTGCTCTTTCTTGTGTAAATTAGATATTTTGTGCATTTGTACCCTCGACCTTCAAAATAGTAGAATTAGTCCTACGTAGTGATAATTAAGTGATTTTTAAGACTAAAATATTCAAAATAAAGAGATATGTATATACTTTATCTTTTAATATAGCTGGAATATGAAATTACACTTGCTTGTGTAAGATTAGCTATTTTGTGGATTTTTTATGTCTGGGCGCTAGACCATCAAATTTTATTCAAGAAAGAGCTATTTCACATTCCAAGTATATTAAAAGATAAACTGTATGCATACCCCTGTATTTTGAAAATTTTGGTAGTAGAAATCACTTAATTATTTTGTTTTTAATGTCGAGGGTACAAAGGTAAAAATGCACAGAATATGTAATTTTACTCTAGAAAGAGCAATTTCACATTCCAACTATATTGAAGGATAAATTGTGTACATATTCATATATTTGAAATATTTTAGTCTTATGAATCACTTAATATCACTAATTAGCCAATATTCTACTGTTTTGAAGGCCTAGGCACAAATGTAAAAGTGTACTAATATCTAATTTTACATAAGAAAGCAATCTCACATTGCAACAATTTCGAAAGATACATATCCCTATATCTTGAATGTTTTTAGTCTTACAAATCACTTAATTATCACTAATTAGGCTTAATTCTACTAATTTGAAGGTGCAAGCTACAATGTAAAAGATGCACAAAATATCTAATTTTGCAATAGAAAGGGCAATTTCACATTAAAACTATATTAAATGATAAATTGTGTACTTATCCCTAAATTTTGAATATTTTTGTCTTAGAAATCATAAATTTGGCTTAATTCTATTATCTTGAAGGTCCAGGGTACAAATGTAAAAGATGCACAAAATATATAGTTTTATACAAGACAGAGCAATTTTACATTCTAATCAGATTTGCAGATAAATTGTACACATATCCCTACATTTTGAATATTTTAGTCTAAGAAATCACTTATTAGGCTTAAATCTAATGCTTTAAAGGTCGAGGGTACAGATGTAAAAAGTCCACAAAATATCTAATTTTACACAAGAAAGGGAAATTTCGCATTGCAATTACATTAAAAGAAAATTTGTATACATATCCCTATATTTTGAATATTTAAGTGTTAAAAGTCACTTAATTGTCACTAACTGGGCTTAAGTCTACTGTTTTGAAGGTCCAGAGTACAAATGTATAAAATGAACAAAATATCTAATTTTGCAGATGAAAGAGCAATTTCACGGTTCAATTATATTAAAAGATAAATGACATACACATTCCTTAATTTTGAATATTTTAGCCTTACATATTACTTAATTATAACTAATTTTTCTTAATTCTACTGTTTTGAAGGTCTAGGGTACAAATGTAAAAAGACGCACAAAATAACTAATTTTACACAAGAATGAACAATTTCACATTCCAACTAAAGTAAAAGATAATTTTTGTACCATGGACATTCGAATAGTAGAATTGAGACAAACCGATAATAGAGTGATTTCCAAGACTAGTTAGTTCAAAATATTGGGATACGTATACGATTTATCTTTTTAAATAGTTGGAATCTAAATTGCTCTTTCTTGTGTAAAATTAGATATTTTGCGCTTTTTTACCTTTGTACCATGGTCATTTATAACAGTAGAATTAAACAAAATTAGGTATGATTAAGTGATTTCTAAGACTAATACAGGCAAAATATTAGGAAATGTATACAATTTATCTTTCGCTATAGTTGAAATGTGAAATTGCACTATCTTATGCAAAACTAGATATTTTGCGGACTTTTTACTTTTGTCCCCTCGACATTCAAAACAATACAATTATGCCAAATTAGGGATAATTAAGTGATTTTTGTGGCTAAAATATTCAAACCATAGGGATACGTATACAATTTATCTTTTAGAATAGTTGGAATGTGAAACTGCTCTTTCCAATGAAAAATTAGATAATTTGTTCATTTTTACCGTAGAGCTTCAAAACAGTACAACTAAGCCAAATTAGAGACAATTAAGGGACTTTTAAGAATAAAATATTCAAAATATGGGGAGGTGTATACAATTAGTTGGAATGTGAAACTACACTTTCTTGTGCAAGATTAGATACTTTGTAAATTTTTTACGTTGGCACCCTAGACCTTTAAAACAGTAGAGTTAAGCCCAGACAGTGATTATTAAGTAATTTTTAACACTAAAATATTCAATATATGTGCTTATGTATACAATTTATCCTTTAATGTAGTTGGAATGTTAAATTGCTCTGTCTAGTATAAAATTAGATGTTTTGTGTATTTTTTACATTTGTACCTAGAAACTTTATAAAAATAGAATTAAGCCAAATTAGTGATAATTAAGAGATTTGAACCAAAATGTTTAAAATTTAGGGATGTGCATACAATTTATCTTTTAAGATAGTTGGAATGTGAAGTTGCTCTTACTTTTGCAAAGTTAGATATTTTACATTTGTACACTGGACCTTCAAAATAGTAGAATTAAGCACGATGAGTGATAATTAGGTGATTTCTGAGACCAAAATATTCAAAATATATGACTATTTATACAATTTATCTTTTAAAGTAGTTGGAATGTGAGATTGCTCTTTCTTGTGTAAGCTTAGATGTAGTGTGCATATTTTACATTTGTGCCTGGACCTTCAAAACAATAGAATATTGGCTAATTAGTGACAATTAAGTTCTTTTTTTAAGACTAAAATATTAAAACATAGGGATATGTATACAAGTTATCTTTTAATATAGTTGGAATGTGACATTGCTCTTTCTTGTGTAAATTAGATATTTTGTGCATTTGTACCCTCGACCTTCAAAATAGTAGAATTAGTCCTACGTAGTGATAATTAAGTGATTTTTAAGACTAAAATATTCAAAATAAAGAGATATGTATATACTTTATCTTTTAATATAGCTGGAATATGAAATTACACTTGCTTGTGTAAGATTAGCTATTTTGTGGATTTTTTATGTCTGTGCGCTAGACCATCAAATTTTATTCAAGAAAGAGCTATTTCACATTCCAAGTATATTAAAAGATAAACTGTATGCATACCCCTGTATTTTGAAAATTTTGGTAGTAGAAATCACTTAATTATTTTGTTTTTAATGTCGAGGGTACGAATGTAAAAAGTCCACAAAATATGTAATTTTACTCTAGAAAGAGCAATTTCACATTCCAACTATATTGAAGGATAAATTGTGTACATATTCATATATTTGAAATATTTTAGTCTTATGAATCACTTAATATCACTAATTAGCCAATATTCTACTGTTTTGAAGGCCTATGGCACACATGTAAAAGTGTACGGAATATCTAATTTTACATAAGAAAGCAATCTCACATTGCAACAATTTCGAAAGATACATATCCCTATATCTTGAATGTTTTTAGTCTTACAAATCACTTAATTATCACTAATTAGGCTTAATTCTACTAATTTGAAGGTGCAAGCTACAATGTAAAAGATGCACAAAATATCTAATTTTGCAATAGAAAGGGCAATTTCACGTTCCAGTTATATTAAATGATAAATTGTGTACTTATCCCTAAATTTTGAATATTTTTGTCTTAGAAATCATAAATTTGGCTTAATTCTATTATCTTGAAGGTCCAGGGTACAAATGTAAAAGATGCACAAAATATATAGTTTTATACAAGACAGAGCAATTTTACATTCTAACTGTATTTGCAGATAAATTGTACACATATCCCTACATTTTGAATATTTTAGTCTAAGAAATCACTTATTAGGCTTAAATCTAATGCTTTAAAGGTCGAGGGTACAGATGTAAAAAGTCCACAAAATATCTAATTTTACACAAGAAAGGGAAATTTCGCATTGCAATTACATTAAAAGAAAATTTGTATACATATCCCTATATTTTGAATATTTAAGTGTTAAAAGTCACTTAATTGTCACTAACTGGGCTTAAGTCTCCTGTTTTGAAGGTCCAGAGTACAAATGTATAAAATGAACAAAATATCTAATTTTGCAGATGAAAGAGCAATTTCACGGTTCAATTATATTAAAAGATAAATGACATACACATTCCTTAATTTTGAATATTTTAGCCTTACATATTACTTAATTATAACTAATTTTTCTTAATTCTCTCTTGTTTTGAAGGTCTAGGGTACAAATGTAAAAAGACGCACAAAATAACTAATTTTACACAAGAATGAACAATTTCACATTCCAACTAAAGTAAAAGATAATTTTTGTACCATGGACATTCAGAATAGTAGAATTGAGACAAACTCGCGATAATAGAGTGATTTCCAAGACTAGTTAGTTCAAAATATTGGGATACGTATACGATTTATCTTTTTAAATAGTTGGAATCTAAATTGCTCTTTCTTGTGTAAAATTAGATATTTTGCGCTTTTTTACCTTTGTACCATGGTCATTTATAACAGTAGAATTAAACAAAATTAGGTATGATTAAGTGATTTCTAAGACTAATACAGGCAAAATATTAGGAAATGTATACAATTTATCTTTCGCTATAGTTGAAATGTGAAATTGCACTATCTTATGCAAAACTAGATATTTTGCGGACTTTTTACTTTTGTTCCCTCGACATTCAAAACAATACAATTATGCCAAATTAGGGATAATTAAGTGATTTTTGTGGCTAAAATATTCAAACCATAGGGATACGTATACAATTTATCTTTTAGAATAGTTGGAATGTGAAACTGCTCTTTCCAATGAAAAATTAGATAATTTGTTCATTTTTACCGTAGAGCTTCAAAACAGTACAACTAAGCCAAATTAGAGACAATTAAGGGACTTTTAAGAATAAAATATTCAAAATATGGGGAGGTGTATACAATTAGTTGGAATGTGAAACTACACTTTCTTGTGCAAGATTAGATACTTTGTAAATTTTTTACGTTGGCACCCTAGACCTTTAAAACAGTAGAGTTAAGCCCAGTCAGTGATTATTAAGTAATTTTTAACACTAAAATATTCAATATATGTGCTTATGTATACAATTTATCCTTTAATGTAGTTGGAATGTTAAATTGCTCTGTCTAGTATAAAATTAGATGTTTTGTGTATTTTTTACATTTGTACCCTGAAACTTTATAAAAATAGAATTAAGCCAAATTAGTGATAATTAAGAGATTTGAACCAAAATGTTTAAAATTTAGGGATGTGCATACAATTTATCTTTTAAGATAGTTGGAATGTGAAGTTGCTCTTACTTTTGCAAAGTTAGATATTTTACATTTGTACACTGGACCTTCAAAATAGTAGAATTAAGCACGATGAGTGATAATTAGGTGATTTCTGAGACCAAAATATTCAAAATATATGACTATTTATACAATTTATCTTTTAAAGTAGTTGGAATGTGAGATTGCTCTTTCTTGTGTAAGCTTAGATGTAGTGTGCATATTTTACATTTGTGCCTGGACCTTCAAAACAATAGAATATTGGCTAATTAGTGACAATTAAGTTCTTTTTTTAAGACTAAAATATTAAAACATAGGGATATGTATACAAGTTATCTTTTAATATAGTTGGAATGTGACATTGCTCTTTCTTGTGTAAATTAGATATTTTGTGCATTTGTACCCTCGACCTTCAAAATAGTAGAATTAGTCCTACGTAGTGATAATTAAGTGATTTTTAAGACTAAAATATTCAAAATAAAGAGATATGTATATACTTTATCTTTTAATATAGCTGGAATATGAAATTACACTTGCTTGTGTAAGATTAGCTATTTTGTGGATTTTTTATGTCTGTGCGCTAGACCATCAAATTTTATTCAAGAAAGAGCTATTTCACATTCCAAGTATATTAAAAGATAAACTGTATGCATACCCCTGTATTTTGAAAATTTTGGTAGTAGAAATCACTTAATTATTTTGTTTTTAATGTCGAGGGTACGAATGTAAAAAATGCACAGAATATGTAATTTTACTCTAGAAAGAGCAATTTCACATTCCAACTATATTGAAGGATAAATTGTGTACATATTCATATATTTGAAATATTTTAGT
The DNA here is from genome assembly GCA_035236585.1 of Warburgia ugandensis. Classification (NCBI taxonomy): domain Eukaryota; kingdom Viridiplantae; phylum Streptophyta; class Magnoliopsida; order Canellales; family Canellaceae; genus Warburgia; species Warburgia ugandensis. The sequence continues at coordinate 75,598,969 of CP141129.1, read as the reverse complement.
CTTATGAATCACTTAATATCACTAATTAGCCAATATTCTACTGATTTGAAGGCCTAGGGCACACATGTAAAAGTGTACGGAATATCTAATTTTACATAAGAAAGCAATCTCACATTGCAACAATTTCGAAAGATACATATCCCTATATTTTGAATGTTTTTAGTCTTACAAATCACTTAATTATCACTAATTAGGCTTAATTCTACTAATTTGAAGGTGCAAGCTACAATGTAAAAGATGCACAAAATATCTAATTTTGCAATAGAAAGGGCAATTTCACGTTCCAGTTATATTAAATGATAAATTGTGTACTTATCCCTAAATTTTGAATATTTTTGTCTTAGAAATCATAAATTTGGCTTAATTCTATTATCTTGAAGGTCCAGGGTACAAATGTAAAAGATGCACAAAATATATAGTTTTATACAAGACAGAGCAATTTTACATTCTAACTGTATTTGCAGATAAATTGTACACATATCCCTACATTTTGAATATTTTAGTCTAAGAAATCACTTATTAGGCTTAAATCTAATGCTTTAAAGGTCGAGGGTACAGATGTAAAAAGTCCACAAAATATCTAATTTTACACAAGAAAGGGAAATTTCGCATTGCAATTACATTAAAAGAAAATTTGTATACATATCCCTATATTTTGAATATTTAAGTGTTAAAAGTCACTTAATTGTCACTAACTGGGCTTAAGTCTTCTGTTTTGAAGGTCCAGAGTACAAATGTATAAAATGAACAAAATATCTAATTTTGCAGATGAAAGAGCAATTTCACGGTTCAATTATATTAAAAGATAAATGACATACACATTCCTTAATTTTGAATATTTTAGCCTTACATATTACTTAATTATAACTAATTTTTCTTAATTCTACTGTTTTGAAGGTCTAGGGTACAAATGTAAAAAGACGCACAAAATAACTAATTTTACACAAGAATGAACAATTTCACATTCCAACTAAAGTAAAAGATAATTTTTGTACCATGGACATTCAGAATAGTAGAATTGAGACAAACTGGCGATAATAGAGTGATTTCCAAGACTAGTTAGTTCAAAATATTGGGATACGTATACGATTTATCTTTTTAAATAGTTGGAATCTAAATTGCTCTTTCTTGTGTAAAATTAGATATTTTGCGCTTTTTTACCTTTGTACCATGGTCATTCATAACAGTAGAATTAAACAAAATTAGGGATGATTAAAAGATAATTGTAAATAGATCCTTATATTTTGAACATTTTAGTCACTTAATTATAACTAATTTGGCTTAATTCTACTCTTGTGAAGGTCTATGGTAAAAATGTAAAAAATGAATTGAATATCTAATTTTCCACAAGAAAGAGCAACTTCACATTCTAATTATTTTGAAAGTTAAATTATATATATATACATATATTTTAAATATTTTTGTCCTAAAAATCACCTAATTATCATAAATTAGGCTTAACTCTACTAATTTGAAGGTCAAGGATACAAATGTAAAAAATGCACAAAATATCTAATTTGGCAGAAGAAATTGCAATTTCATATTTCAACTATATTAAAAGATAAATTTTAAACATATCCCTAAATTTCAAATATTTTAGTCTTAAAAATCTCTTAATTATCACTAATTTGGCTTAATTCTAATGTTATAAAGTTTTAGGGTACAAATCTAAAAAATACACAAAATATCTAATTTTATACTAGACATAGAATTTTAACATTTCTAGCTATATTAGAAGATAAATTGTATACGTATCCCTATATTTTGAATATCTTAGTCTTAAAAATCACTTAATAATCACTGATTTGGCTTAATTCTACTGTTTTTAAGTTTTAGGTACAAATGTAAAAAAATTTATAATATATCTAATTTTACATAAGAAAGTGTAATTTCACATTCCAACTTTATTAAAAGATAAATTGTATATATATATCCCTATATTTAGAATATTTTAGTCTTAAAAATCCCTTAATTGTCTCTAATTTGGGTTAATTGTATTGTTTTGACCTTTTTAAAAGATAAATTGTATACATATCCCTATATTTTGAATATTTTAGTCTTAAAAATTACTTAATTATCACTAACTAGGTGTAATTATGCAATTTTGAAGGTGCTGGGAGCAAATGTAAAAATGCACAAAATATCTAGTTTTACATAAGAAAGGACAATTTCACATTTCAACTATATTAAAAGGTAAATTATACACATAATCATATATTTTGAATATTTTAGTCTTAGAAATTACTTTATTACCACTTATTTAGCTTGATTCTACTATTTTAATGGTCCATGGTACAAATGTAAAAAATTCACAAAATAGCTAATTTTTCAAAAGAAAGTGCAATTTTACATTCCAACTATATTAAAAAAAATAAAATGTATACATATCCTATATTTTGAATATCTTAGTCTTATAAATCACTTAATTATCCTTAATTTGGATTAATTTACTATTTTGAAGGTCAAGGGTACGAATGTAAAATTACACAAAATATCTAATTTTCACAAGAAAGAGTAATTTTAGATTCCAATAATTTTAAAAGATAAACTCTATACATATCCCTATATTTTGCATATTTTTTCCTTAGAAATTACTTAATTATCATTAATTAGGCTTAATTCTACTATTTTAAAGGTCCATTGTACAAATATAAAAAATACACACAATATTTAATTTTACACAAGAAAATGATTTTTACATTCCAACTATTTTGAAAGTTATATTGTCCAGATATGCCTATAATTTTAATATTTTCATCATAAAAATCACTAAATTATCACTAATTAGGCTTTCTTGTAGGCTTTTGAAGGTCTAGTGTATAAAAGTAAAAAATCCACAAAATATCTAATCTTATATACAAAGTACAATTTCACATTCCAACTATAATAAAGATATATTTTATATATTTCTTAATATTTTACATATATTAGTCTTAGAAATTACTTAATTGCCCCTAATTTGGCTTAATTCTACTATTTTGAAGGTCCATGGTACGAAGGCAAAATATCTAATTTACACAAGAAAGAGCAATTTTAGATTCAAACTATAAAAGATAAATTGTATACATATCCCTATATTTTGAACCAATTAGTCTTGGAAATAACTCTATTATCACTAATTTGTCTCAATCTATTGTTTTGAATGTCTAGGGTGCAAATGTAAAAAATGCACAAAATATCTAATTTTACATAAGAAAGACAAATTTCACATTACAACTATTTTAAGAGATAAATTATATACATATCCTGATATTTTGAATAATTTAGTCTTAAAAATCACTTAATATCACTAATTAGGCTAATTCTACTATTTTAAAGGTCCAGGTACAAATATAAAAAATGCACAAAATATCTAATTTTGCACAAGAAAGAGCAAGTTCACATTCCAACTTTATTAAAAGATAAATTATATAAATATCCATATAATTTTAATATTTAAGTCCTATAAATTACTTAATTATTACTAATTAGGCATAATTGTATGGTTTTGATTGTCCAAGGTACAATTGTAAAAAATCAACAAATTATCTAATTTTATACAAGAACATGAAATTTCACATTCTAGCTATATTAAAAGATAAATTGTATACATATTCCTATAGTTTGAATATTTTAGTCAAAGAAATGACTTAATTGTGCTTAATTTGGCTTAATTCTACTATTTTGAAGGTCCAAGGTACAAAACAAAAAAATGTACAAAATATCTAATTTTACACAAAAAAGAGCAATTTCAGATTTTGACTATTGTAAAAGATAAATTGTATATATATCCCTATATTTTGAACTAATTAGTCTTGGAAATCACTCTATTATCACTAATTTGTTTGAATTCTAAATTTTTGAATGTTTAGGGTACAAATGTAAAAAATGTACAAAATATTTAATTTTACATAACAAAGAGCTATTTCACATTATAACTATTTTAAGAGATAAATTGTGTACATATCCTAATATTTTGGATATTTTAGTCTTAGAAATCACTTAATTATCACTAATTAGGATGAATTCTACTATTTTAAAGGTCGAGGGTACAAATATAAAAAATGCATAAAATATCTAATTTTATATAAGAAAGAGCAATTTTACATTCCAACTATATTAAAAGATAAATTGTATACATATCCCTATATTTAAAATATTTTGTCTTAATTATCACTAATTAGGCTTAATTATATTGTTTTAAAGGTCAAGGGTACAAATGTATAAATATACAAAATATCTAATTTTACACAAGAAAAGAACAATTTCAAATTTCAGCTATTTTAAAAGATAAATTGTATGCATATTCCTATAATTTTAATATTTTATTCTCAAAAGTCACTTAATTATCACTAATTAGGCTTAATTCTACTATTTTGAAGGTGCAGTGTGCAAATGTAAAAAATTTGTAAAATATCTAATTTTATACAAGAAATAGCAATTTAACACTCCAACTATATTAAAAGATAAATTGTATATGCATCCCTATATTTTGAATATTTTAATTTTAGAAATCAATTAATTATCACTAATTAGGCTTAATTCTACGATTTTAAAAGTCTAGGATACAAATGTAAAAAATACACTATCTAATTTTATATAACAAAGAGCAATTTCACCTTCTAACTATTTTAAAAGATAAATTGTATACATGTCCTTATATTTTGAATATTTTTATCTTAAAAATTACTTAATTATCACTAATTAAGCTTAATTCTACTATTTTGAATATCCACAAACAAAGGTAAAAATTACACAAAATATCTAATTTTACACAAGAAAGAGCAATTTCAGATTCTAACTATATTGAAAGATAAATTATATACATATCCCTATATTTGGAATATTTTAGTCTTAAAAATCACTTATTTGGCTTAATTTTACTATTTTGAATGTCGAGGGTACAATGTAAAAAATGCACAAAATATCTAATTTTACTCAAGAAAGAGCAATTTCACATTCCGACTATATCAAAGGATAAATTGTATACATATCCCTATATTATGTGATATTATTTTTTCTTGTGTAAAATTAGATATTTTGTGCATTTTTGCATTTATATCCTAGACCTTCAAAAGCATAGAATTAAGCCAAATTAGAGACAATTAAGTGATTTCTAAGACTAATATATTTAAAATATAGGGATATATATACAATTTATCTTTTAATATAGTTGGAATGTGAAATTCCTCTTTCTTTTGCAAAACTAGATATTTTGTGCATTTTTTATATTTGTACCTTCGGCATTCAAAATTGTAGAACTAAGCCTAATTAGTGATAATTAAGTAATTTTTAAGATTAAAATATTCAAAATATATATATGTATACAATTTATCTTTTAAAATAGTTGGAATGTGATATTGCTCTTTCTTGTGTAAAATTAGATATTTTGTGTATTTTTTATATTTGTACCCATGACCTTTAATATAGTAGAATTAAGCCTAATTAGTAATAATTAAGTTATTTTTAAGATTAAAATATTCAAAATATAGAGATGTGTATACAATTTATCTTTTAATATAGTTAGAATGTGAAATTGCTCTGTCTTCTGTAAAATTAGATATTTTGTGCACTTTTTACATTGTATGCTCGACATTTAAAACAATAGAATTATGACAAATTAGTGATAATTACGTAATTTTTAAGGATAAAATATTCAAAATATAGGTATATGTGTACAAGTTATCTTTTAAAATAGTTGGAATGCGAGATGGCTCATTCTTATGTAAAATTAGATATTTTGTGCATATTTACATTTGTACCCTAAACCTTCAATATAGTAGAATTAAGCCTAATTAGTGATAATTAAGTTATTTTCAAAACTAAAGTATTTAAAATATAGGGATATGTATACAATTTATCTTTTAATATAGTTAGAATGTGAAATTGCTCTTTTTTTAATAAAATTAGCTATTTTGTGTATTTTTACATTTATACCCTCAACATTCAAAATAGTAGAACTAATCCAAATTAGTGATAATTAAGTAATTTCTAAGACTAAAATATTCAAAATATACGAATATGTATACAATTTATCTTTTAAAATAGTTAGAATGTAAAATTGTTCTTTCTTGTGTAAAATTAAATATTTTGTGCATTTTTTATATTTGTACCCTTGACCTTCAAAATAGTAGAATTAAGCCTAATTAGTGACAATTAAATAATTTTTAAGATTAAAATATTTAAAATATAGGGATATTATACAATTTATCTTTTAAAATAGTTGGAACTTGAAATTTCTTTTTCTTGTGTAAAATTAGATATTTTGTGTATTTTTTACATTTATATCTTGGGCCTTCAAAATAGTAGAATGAAGCCTAATTAGTGATAATTAAGTGATTTTTTAGAAAGAGTAAATTGCATCTTGAAGGTCCAATTTGAGCAATTTGTCCATTTTTACATTTGTACCCTGTGAATACTTAAAGGAGAAAAACCCATAAAGAAGTTATTGATCAGATTTTGGCTGGTAGACTTCAATCCTCTTTGTCCCATCAAATTTACATAGATTGTAAACGTAGCGAACAATAGACAGCTACTTGCCCAAATGACACTTTGCAAAGATAAGAGAACTGATTCTCCAATAATGGGTACTATAAAAACTAATTTATTAGACCTATATATAATGCCAAATTACTCTTTTAACCTAATGCATAAGTACAAATTCTACCATACTTTGTCTGTCTTTTGAGTTTCTCTTTAATATTAGTTTCCTTGATATGCTTGAAATAAGATACAATAGGAAACTTGCAGTATAGGTGCATAGTAGGCAATTTGTGTTGGTCATCAATTCTTTAATCCACAAGTAGGAACTAGGTTCCAATCTACACTTTGTATATGCTAGTATGGAGCCCCCAAAATGTTCTAATCAAGTACAAATGATGCATTAGTTCATTTAATGGATTCTATAATGTACCTACAATTGTGCACTCGGTGCCTGAAACTTATCTAAATTGCGAACCCACTTGACTCCATTAGAATGTTTAGCATTGGTTTGATGCATTCAGAGACCCACTTGGGGTTTGAAGAAGTGCTTATTAAGAAAGTAGATAACAAGATGAAAGATCCCCTAAAAACTTGTTTGTTCATATTTCCTTTCTTTTGGCGCAAGAAATATTTCAGCTATCAAACCAAAAGAATATATCATCACAAATTGAGATATCAAAGGAATCCCATCATGGTTGACTATTGACATCATTGATCAGTATATGTTGACACCATTGGTTTGGATCCTTTTGAGTTCAAAACAAAGGACAAATCATAAGCTCTAGGTTCCATGAGTCCCAAAGCATGCTTCCCCTGGTCAACTTGGTGCTTTACACCCCTTATAAATCAGAAACTTTACCTTTGGCTATTACAAGTAAACCGAGTTGTTCGTCTGCATCAATTGTGAAAGGCTACATAAACAGGCAACCACTAGTGAAAGCTATACATTAGGTATTATATCACACGAGGATTTCAGTGTTTAGTGCCACTCATGCATGGTCTATGAGTGCAATATCAACACATTTGTGACTTCACAAAATGTCTTACATGGCTATTTTGGGATTCTCCTAATGGCAATTTTTATGTGCTCAGCTTAGGGAAATGTTTCTGTTGATCTAAGGCTATAACCATCCTCTTCATGACATTATTCATACACTCCAATTCCCTAATTCCTTATTTCATATCCAGCTTGCCATTTTTCTAGTATTTACATCCAACTACCAATCATAACAAAAATCTTATGTATTTCCTTCGTTTCTCTTCATTTCCATTAGAATTATAACGACTCCACAAACCTATCATCCTTGTAGAAAAGCTAGCAAATTCATGAATATGTGACCACAGAAAGAATTTTACTTCTTCCTAAAAGCTTCTTTCACCTTTATTTGTTCATAACTAGACCAAGAATGATACTCGGCTGAAATTTCACCGCAGATATTACAAGCTTAATTAAAACACAACATAGATTACAAGCTTCTTTGAAAATACTTCCAGCATCAACTGGCTTTCTAATGATTCTAATTCATTACAAAGCTTCTAGCATGTAAAGCTCATTCTTTAAGCCTACTTATGCATGAATAAATATGATAGATGCATGGACTCTCTAAAATTGGTGAAACGCTATATCACCTTTCAGCTAAAACATTTATAATAATGACTTGGGTTCTTTTTCATCAAGCATATGCATAAAGCAATACTTGTAAGTTGACATTTGAATCTCTGAAACTGGGAATATTTGGGGTGCACTTGGAAACACTTAGTGGAGTGACTTTCCTTTTGCACTACAAAGAATGAGAATGCTGTTTGTTATGATCTAGCCTCACTTAAGGCTCCTTTTGGTTCTGGCATCCAGAAAGTTCACAGTGCTAAAATTGCATAACAAAATAATTGGGAAATGGGAAGTTTCACCAAATGTTTGTGTCTTTAATGCTCTTTAGGAATATTAGGACAAGAATTTATATGATAGCTTCAAACCAATACACAGGATTCCCTTCTGATCATCCTTAATATAAGTTGCAAAGCCATATGACGTGCATAACTTGAGATATCTAACATTCAAACATTTGAAACTCAACAATTACAGAAATAACAGACCCAAAGCACTAAGCTGTATCTTCTGTGGTGAATAAGTCTTTCTTCTTGAGGCAGTATGTGGTGGACGGAACATGAAATATGAATATTAAGAAACCTACGCATCATGCGCCGTGATCACTAATAGATCTAAAGTACGTTATTGATTTACAAAGTAATTTCTTCCGAGCACAATCATCAAGCATTACAGCATCAGCAAAATCAAGATCTTTATCGAATTTCCACAACAAATTAGTCATTACACCATCAGCAAAGAAATCTCCGCATAAAACAAGAAACGAACTAGCAGAATGAAAGAACTAAATGAGAAATAATAGGAAAAAGAAACTTACTTTGTGTAAATCAATCCCAAACTGGAAAAGCCGAATTCCATGAGATCGAAGAAACTCCAAGTTCTCCTTCAGATATGGTTCAAGACACAAATATCTGTCCAGAAAATCATACCTCAAATCCTCGCATTCAGAACAAAATAAAAATAAAAAATCTTGTACCACAAGAAAATGATCCGCATCTTCAAACAAAACCTTTTCGATCCAAAGCTATAACCTTAGCATTAAACCGCAGAAAATTCAAAAAGAAAAAGATAAAAGAGCACAAACAAAGAACTCACATAATGGATCGAAACTTCAAAGTTTCAAGAAACCCGAAATTCATAGGATTGGGGAAACCTGATCTGTAAATTCTTGTCTCAACCATGGAGAACTTGAGAGGCAGAACCAAAAACGCATCCCCATCTCCACCAAAATCTTTCTCCATCACCTTCAATCCCATTGAATCCCCCCCTTTCTCTTTGCTTTCCAATCTCATCAATCTCTCCTTCTTTAAGTTCCCAAGAAATACACCTAAAAAGCTACAAGTGAATCCAAACAAGATTCAAGAACGAGGCAGAAAATCAGAGTCTGGAATAAAGAACCAGAGCCGAGACAAGCTACACACAGGTGGTTGCATCTTGGAGAATATCTTTGGGATATCCTCTTCCTCTCTAAAGGCGAGATAGAGAACGAAAACAGGGCTAAAACTGCATGCAAATTTGGAATCTCCTCCAACGTTTTCGCGGTTTTCTTTTCCTCCAATTTATGTAACCAATTTTGGTTTAGATATATAGAAACAATGGGAGAGCCAGAGTCCAAGGTTTTCTGTGGGAAGCCCTCCCAAAGTGGTGTTGTGATTGATTGGATTTTACTGGATTTCATGTAGGACCACCACGTGGAATTTTACCTCATTTTCCTTTCTGTTTTCTGTTTTGGACTGCTGCGGTGGAATTGGGATAATGCCAAGGGCGTGGGCTGTTTGCTAGTTTTGGAAAGTTGTCTGTCTGTCAATTCAGGGGTGAGATTGGAATGACCACGCCCGTTCATACGATGGGACCAAACATAGATGACCTGGATGGTCCAAATGGGTGGCAGGGCAGATTTCTTCTTTACCTCATTGAGCCCCAGTTTTGGTGGGTCTAGGTCGTTTATCTTGAGTTGAGATATGAAGAAGCCCAAAATCACAGGAATTGGATGATTTGGGGATTGGAAAAGATGTAATTTTGGTCGTTGCTAAAAGTAGTCTTTTTAGACTCTAAAATAGGGCCTATTTTTGTGCTTATTGACATCGAGAGTATGGAGAAATCATGAATGGTCCGGATCAACCAAAGCTTGGGCCACGCCTAGTATGCTCTTGGCTCATTCTTCCTTGATGAGAATGGAATTATCAGCTCCGTTCATATGGTGGCAGCTGAAAATAGAAATAATTAGGATAAAGGGTAGCCAGCTATGCTGTGTTCTATGCCTTAAACCTTTGACCTCAAAGTCACAGGACGATTGTAATGACTCCAATTTTGTAACATTGAAATCCCAAGTTAGTAATGAAAAGTTCACTTTTTGGAAATAAGGGTATTTTGGTCATTTCACTATTCACCCTGACTGAACCCAGAAATTTGGTCCTGAAAATGGTACAATTAGGTGCGTCTCGGAAAAAGGAATCCAACAAGACCAAAATCACCTAAAACGGAGTTAAAATGAGCAAGTTATGGCCCTTTGAAGTTCAGGGGCAAAAATATAATTTTTATTAAAAAAGGGATTTAGCCTGAAAAACACAGGGGCCCGTTTTGATACGGGCACTCCCTTTCTTCAACCTCCTAGAGGGTTCTAGAACTGCGGTGTTTGGAGGAGAAATCACCGCCATTCTGGAGGTTTCTCCACCGCCATTCAAGGGCGGTGAGAGCTCCCTCTAGACCCCTCTTATAGCTCTATAAATAGAGCTCTTGGGCGCCTCTAATGGCAGCCCAAAAGCTTGGAAAAAACCCATTTTGGAGAAGCAACCAAGTATGCCTAAAATCCCTCAAAACCCGTCTTCCCATTAGTCATAGGCTAAGTTTCCCTAAGTTTTTGAATGAAAAATCATGCAAAATAGAGCCCTAGAGAGTCACAAAGGACCCAGGGACGATCCTTGGGCCACACTGGTTCGACAGGGTCGAACCAAGGCGTCCCGAGGATGCCCCGGTCCCCCAACGAACAAAACGCGTTCTATGCATTGAGAGAACCAGCATAGACACGCCTGCAAACAAGAATGTCGGGCGGAAGATAGGTGCGTCGGCAGACGCGCCCACTAAGGTGCATGCCGCTGACGCAGAACGCGTTACCGTTCTGGGCTTCCACCTCTTAAAGGCCTTTATGTACATGTGAGACTAAAAAGCTTATAACTTGAGATCTAGGGCTCCGATTGAGGCCTCGCGAAAGGTGTTGTGTCCGTATCGACAACGCGGACACATCCAAACCATAAAATCCCTGATCAAGGCCCAATCTAAGGTGGGCACACCCTTAGAATAGGATGATGGCACGTGGCCACTAGGCCTTTGGAAAACTGATGATACCATGACCTAATTAGGACCTTAGGACACCCATAGGCATGGGGATGAACCCTTAATGCCTAAGTAGTAAGACCAACCACTCTAAAACCTATAAAAGATAGGCCAAACTAACCTTGATTCCCCAAACCATGTTCAGGAGCATACAAGGACAAAGGGATTAGCGCGACCTAGCCAGGTAGGTGCTCTATCGCTACTAGACTTTTAAAAAGAGTCATGATTGTTTGAGACTGCATGTTTTAAGTATACGTATATGACTTATTTAGCATATAAATGAATTCAGCATGCATATGATAAATACATTATGCATAGACATGTTTTGCAAATAATTGCATATATTGCATGATTTGTGAGCATTGAGTTCTTGCAAAATTGCATGTCCTTGAGGGTTACCAAAAGACGCTGGAGTGCCCATAAGACGCTGGGTAGGCAGTTGTGAGGGCCAGGCAACTGTGAGGGACCCAAAGAGGACAGGTTTTGAAAAAGAGATGTTTTTGCTTGTTTGATCGTATATGATTTGGGCTAGTAAGCTCGTAGGCACTATGCCGAGAGGTTGGGGTGGCCTCCCAGCCCCTACCACTACTAGGTGGATTGGGTACCACGCCCAAAAAGGGCATGTCCCTATGTCGACTGCATATGGTACAGGGGGCTACCACTGGTGTCACGGCACTAGGTCGATGTGTCATATGCCCCGTGGAGGCTATGACGCTGTGTCCCTAGGTACCCGGGGACCACACAGCGGCTAGGTCGTGGGCATAGTTGGGCCCTATGGTTTCGTGGACTTACTTGCATTGCATATGGCATGATATGAGGTTGGTCAACCATACCATACTAGATATCCATGAGTTGGATTCAATGAAGCATCTTATACATATCATTATGTTATGATATATATGATACTTTCAATTTGGATTATGTGATCCTTTAAGTCGTTAGTATTCTAATTCGACAATGGTTTTTAATCCCGATATTGAGCATGAGTGTTCAAACATGCACATGTTTTGAAAGAGCATATGAGTTTAAACATAGCATGCATTGTAAAACTAGTAGTAATGGACTCCTACTGAGTATAGTATATACTCACCCAATCCTCAACATTTTTTAGACACAAAGTAAACACCTAAGGGCAAGGAACGCTTGTGACAGAAGACACCCAGACTAAGTGCAAGTAAGTAAACCCCTACCTTATCTTTCAATGTTACTTGATTGTAGTTACTCTCTATACCGAAATTTGTGACTAACACTTTCTTGGGAATAATGTTGATTTAAAACTTTACCATGGCTAGATAATTGGAAAATGTGTTTTGACACTCGGGGTTTTATACAAAAGCTTGTTTTCCAAAACGAAAAAGATTTTCATGCATTTCATATTTATAAAACAAGAGATCTCGCATTTTTATCAAATTTGCATCATATAAAAACCCGGGTCGTCACAACGATATAACTTTATCGTTGCACCAAGGCTTCCCCTTAAATGAATTGAGACAAATTAGTGATAATAAAGTGATTTCCAAGACTAATTAGTTCAAAATATAGGAATATGTATACAATTTATCTTTTAAAATAGTTGAAATTTAAAATTTCACATTCTTGTGTAAAAATAGATATTTTGTGAATCTTTTACATTTATACCCTACACCTTCTAAGACTAAGTGATTTCTTGTGTATACATATCCACAAGAAAGTGATAATTAAAAGATAAATTATATGCATATTCCTATATTTTGAACTAATTAGTCTTGAAAATTATTTAATTATAACTAATTAGTCTCAATTCTACTGTTTTAAAGGTCTAGGGTACAAATGTAAAAAATGCACAAAATATCTAATTTTACACAAAAAAGAGTAGTTACACATTTCAAATATATTAAAATATAACTTGTACTCATATCCATGCATTTTGATCATTTTAGTTTTAAAAATTGCTTAATTATCACTAATTAGGCTTAATTCTACTATTTTGAAGGTCTAGGGTACAGATATAAAAAATGCACAAAATATCTAATTTTACACAAGAAAAAGCAATTTCTCATTTCAACCATATTAAAAGATAAATTGTATACATATCCCTATATATTGAATATTTAAGTCTTAAAATTCACTTAATTATTACTAATTATGCTTAATTCTACTTTTTTAAAAGTTTAGGGTACAAATGTAAAAAATGCACTAAATATCTAATTTTAAACAAGGCAAAGCAATTTCACATTCCAAGTATATTAAAAGATAAATTTGTAAAAATTACACAAAATATCTAATTTTACACAAGAAAGAGCAATCTCACATTCCAACTATTTTAAAAGATAAATTGTATACATATACCTATATTTTGAATATTTTAGTCTTAGAAATCATTTAATGATGGCTAATTAAGCTTAATTCTACTATTTTTAAGTTGAGGGTACAAATGCAAAAAGTGCACATAGCATCTAATTTTTCACAAGACAGAGCAATCACACATTCTAACTATTTTAAATTATAATTTGCATACATATCCCTATATTTTGAATACTTTAGTCTTAGAAGTTACTTAATTATCGCCAATTTGGCTTAATTCTACTGTTTTGAAGGTATAAAATGTACAAAATATCTAATTTTACACAAGAAAATGCAATTTCACATTCAAAATACATTAAAAGATAAATTTTATGTATATCCTTATATTTTGAATATTTTAGTCTGGGAAATTCCTTAATTATCACTAAAAGGGCTTAATACTACTGTTTTAAAGGTTCAAGGTACAAATTTAAAAAATTCAAAAAATATAATAATTTTACACAAGAGCAATTTTACATTCCAACTATATTAAAAGATAAATTGTATATATATCCATATATTTTGAATTTTTAGTCTTAGAAATCCCTTAAATACTACTGTTTTGAAGGTTCACGATACAAATGTAAAAAGTTCACAAAATATATAATTTTACACAAGAAAGAGAAATTTTACATTCTAACTATATTAAAAGATAAATATTATACATATCCATATATTTTGAATTTTTAGTCTTAGAAATCCCTTAAATATTTTAGTGATAATTAAGGACTTTCTAAGACTAAAATTTAAAAACATAGGGATATGTATACAATTTATCTCTTAATATAGTTGGAATGTGAAATTGCTCTTTCTTGTGTAAATTAGATATTTTGTGCATTTTTTATATTTGTACCATGTACCTTCAAAATAGTAGAATTAAGCCTAATTAGCCATAATTAAGTGATTTCTAAGACTAAAATATTCAAAATAAAGGGATATGTATGCAATTTATCATTTACAATAGTTGGAATGTGAGATTGCTCTTTCTTGTAAAAAAATTAGATATTATGTTCATTTTTTACTTTTATACCCTCGACCTTAAAAATAGTAGAATTAAGCCTAATTAACCATAACTAAGTGATTTCTAAGGCAAAAATATTCAAAATATAGGAATATTAATACAATTTGTCTTCTAATATAGTTGAAATAAGAAATTGCTTTCTAGTGTAAAATTAGATATTTTGAGAATTTTTTGACATTTGTAAAAATTGCACAAAATATCAAATTTTACACAAGAAAGAGTAATCTCACATTTCAACTTTTTTAAAAGATAAATTGTATACATATACCTATATTTTGAAATTTTTAATCTTAAAAATTAATTAATTATAATATGGCTTAATTCAACTGTATTGAAGGTCCTGGGTACAAATGTAAAAAAATACACAAAATATCTAATTTTGCATAAGAAGATCAATCTCACATTGCAACTATTTTAAAATATAAACTGTATTTCAATATTTTAATCTTAAAAATAACTTAATTATCACTATTTATGCTTAATTCTATTATTTTGAAGGTCAAGGGTACAAATGTAAAAAATATACAAAATATATAATTTTGTAAAAGAATGAGCAATTTCATATTCCAACTATATTAAAATATAAATTGTATACATATTGCTATATTTTAAATATTTTAGTCTTAAAAGTCACTTAATTATCACTAAGTTGGTTTAATTCTACAGTGTTGAAGGTTGAGGTTACAAATGTAAAAAATGCACAAAATATGTAATTTTACAAAGGAAAGAACAATTCTGCATTCCAACTATATTAAAATAGAAATTGTACAAATATCCCTATATTTTAAATATTTTAATCTTAAAAATTACTTAATTATCACTAATTAAGCATAATTCTATAGTTTTGAAGGTCAAGGGTACAAATATATAAAATATCTAATTTGTACACAACAAGATCAATTTCAAATTCCAACTATATTAAAAGAAAATTGATACACATATCCCTATTTTTTGAATATTTTAGTCTTTGAAATCACTGAATTATTACTAATTAGGCTTCATTCTACTATTTTCAAGGTACAGGGTACAAATATAAAACATGCACAAAATATCTAATTTTGCACAAGAAAGAGCAATTTCACATTTCAAGTATTTTAAAAGATAAATTGTATACATATCTTTGTATTTTGAATAATATAGTCTCAAAAATCACTTAATTATCACTAATTAGGCTTAATTCTACTATGTTGAAGGTCGAGGATACAAAAGTAAAAAATGTACAAAATATTCAATTTTGCAAAAAAAGTGCAATTTCACATTCCAACTATTTTAATAGATGAATTTTATACATATCCCTATATTTTGAATATTTTAGTCTTAAAAATTACTTAATTACAACTAATTTATTTTAATTCTATTATTTTGAAGGTCTAGAGTACAAATATACAAAATGCACAAAATATCTAATTTTACATAAGAAAGGGCAATTTCACATTCCAACTATATTAAAAGATAAATTGATACATATCCTTATATTTTGAATATTTTAGTCTTAGAAATCACTTAATTATCACTAATTATGCTTCATTATACTATTTTGAAGGTCTAGGGTACAAATGTAAAAAATGCATAAAATATCTAATTTTATACAAAAAATAGCAATTTAACATTCCAACTATTTTATAAGAAAAATTATATACATATCGCTATATTTTGAATGTTTGTCTTACAAATAACTTAATGATCACTAATTAGGTTTAATTTTACTATTTTGAGGGTCAAGGGTATAAATGTAGAAAAAATGCACAAGATATCTAATTTTGAAAAAGAAAGAGGAAATTCACATTTTAACTATATTAGAAGATAAATTGCATACATATTCCTAAATTTTGAATATTTTAGTCTTAGAAATCACTTAATTATCAATAATTTGTCTTAATTCTAATGTTTTGAATGTCTAGGGTAGGAATGTAAAAAATGCCAAAATATCTAAATTTACACAAGAAAGAGCAATTTCACATTCTAACTATATGAAATGATAAATTTTATGTATATCCCTATATTTTGTATATTTTAGTCTAAAAAACCTCTTAATCATCACTAATTAGGCTTAATTCTACTATTTTGAAGATCCATGGTGCAAATGTAAAAAAGCACAAAATATCTAATTTTACACAAAAAGAGCAATTTCATATTCCAAATATTTTAAAAGATAAATTGTATACATATCCTTATATTTTGAATATTTTAGTTCAAGAAATCACTTAATTTTCACTAATTTGAATTTATTAAATTATTTTGAAGGTCCAAGGTACAAATATAAAAAAGCATAAATTATCATTGATTAGGCTTAATTCTACTGTTTGGAAGGTCAAGGGTATAAATGTAAAAAATGTACAAAATATCAAATTTTACAAAAGAAGGAACAATTTCACATTCCAACTACATTGAGAGATCAATTTTTTTACATTCCCTATATTTTGAATATTTAAGTTAAAAATCACTTAATTTTCACTAATGAAGCTTAATTCTACTATTTTGAAGGTCCAGGGTACAAATTTAAAAAATGCACAAAATATGTAATTTTACCCGAGAAAGAGCAATTTCACATTCCAACTATTTTAAAAGATAAATTATATACATATCCTATAATTCGAATAATTTAGTCTTAGAAATCACTTAATTAACACTAATTTGGCTTAGTTTTACTATTTTGAATGTCGAGGGTACAAATGTAAAAAATACACAAAATTACTAATATTATAGAACAAAGAGCAATTTCACATTCCAACTATATTTAAAGATAAATTATATACATATCCTTATATTTTGAATATTTTATTTTTAAATTTTTTTCTAATTATCACTAATTAGGCTTAATTCTAGTTCAGGGTACAAATGGAAAAACTACACAAAATATCTAGTTGTTCACAAGAAAGTGAAATTTCACCTTCCAACTATTTTTATAGATAAATTGTATGCATATCCCCATATTTTGAATATTTTAGTCTTAAAAATCACTTAATTATCACTAATTTGGAATAATTTTATTATTTTAATGGTCCATGATACAAATGTAAAAAATCAACGAAAGATTTAATTGCACACAAAAAAGAGCATTTTCACATTGCAACTATTTTAAAAGAAAATTGTATACATATCCCAATGTTTTGAATATTTTAGTCTTAGAAATCACTTAATTATCACTAATGAGGCTTAATTCTATTGTTTTAAATGCTAAAGGTACAAATGTAAAAAATAAACAAAATATCTAATTATGTAAAATAAAGAGGAATTTCACATTCCAACTATATTAAAAGATAAATTGTATGCATATCCCTAAATTTTGAATATTTTAGTTTTGAAAATCACTTCATTATCACATTCCAACCATCTCAAACAATAAATTAATATTTTAGTCTTAAAAAATACTTAATTGAGCCTAATTTGGCTTAATTTTACTGTTTTGAAGTTCCAGCGTACAAATGCAAAAATGCACAAATTATCTAATGTTATATATGAAAGAGCAATTTTTCATTCCAACTATATTAAGAGATAAATTCTATTCATATCCCTATATTTTGAATATTTTGGCCTTAGAAATCACTTAATAATCAATGATTAAGCATAATTCTACTATTTTAAAGTTTAAGGTACAAACATAGAAAATCCACGAAATATCTAATTTTACACAAGAAAGTGCAATTTCACATTCCAACTATATTAAAAGATAAATAATATACATATCCTATATTTTCAATATTTTAGTCTTAGAAATTACTTAATTGTCCCTAATTTGGCTTAATTTTACTGTTTTGAAGGTCCAGCATGCAATTGTAAAAACTGCACAAAATAAATATTTTTACAAAAGAAAGGAAAATTTTACATTTGAATTATATTAAAACATTAATTGTATACATATCCCTATATTTTAAATATTTTAGTCTAAAAAATCACTTAATTTTTACTAATTTGTCTTAATTTTACTGCTTTAAAGGTCAAATGTACGAATGTAAAAAATGCACAAAATATTTAATTTTGTAAAAAAAAAAGGTAATTTTAAATTCCAACTATATTAAAAGATAAATTGCATACATATACCTATTTTTTAAAATTTTTATTCTTTGAAATCACTTAATTATTACTAATTCTACTGTTTTGTTTATTTTTTACATTTGTACCCTAGACCTTTGAAACAGTAGAATTAAGACTAATTAGTGATAATTAAGTGATTTATAAGACTAAAATATTTAAAATATAGGGATATGTACACAGTTTATCTTTTAATATATTTGGAATGTAAAATTCCTCTTTCTTGTGCAAAATTAGATATTTTGGTATTTTTCTACATTTGTACCCTAGACTAAGACTAAAATATTCAAAATATAAGGATATATATATATACAATTTCCCTTAGAAAAAAGTTGGAATCTGAAATTGCTCTTTCTTGTGGAAAATTTAATATTTTGTGCATTTTTTTACATTTGTACCCTCAATCTTCAAAATAGTAGAATTAAGCCTAATTAGGCATTTGTATACAATTTATCTTTAAATAAATTTGGAATGTGCATTGCACTTTCTTGTGCAAAATTAGTATTTTGTGTATTTTTATTTCTCCTTGAAAATAGTAGAATCAAGCCAAATTAAGAATAATTAAGTGATTTATAAAATTAAAATATTTAAAATATGGGAATACATATATAATTTATACTTAATATAGTTGGTATGTGAAATTTTACTTTCTTGTGTAAAATTAGATATTTTTGTAGACTTTTTACATTTGTACCCCAAACCTTCAAAATAGTAAAGCTCAGCTGGCCTAATTATTGATAATTAAGTGATTTCTAAGACTAATATATTAAGAATATTGGTATATGTATCCAATTTATCTTTTAAAATAGTTTGATTTTAAAATTGCTCATTCTTGTTAAAATTGGATATTGTGTTCATTTTTTTACATTTGTACCCAAAACCTTTAAAAGGATAGAATTAAGTCTCATCAATGATAATTAAGTGATTTCTATGACTAAAATATTCAAAATATAGGGATATGTATATAATTCATCTTTTTAAATAGTTGGAATGTCCAATTGCCATTTCTTGTGTCATATTAGATATTTCATGCATCTTTTACATTAGCATCCTAGAACTACAAAATAATAGAATTAAGCCTAATTAGTGATAATTAAGTGATTTTAAATAATAATATATTCAAAATATAGTGATATCTGTATAATTTATCTTTTTATATAGTTGAAATGTGAAATTGCTCTTACTTATGTAAAATTAGATATTTTGTGTATTTTTTACATTTGTACCCTAGACCTTTAAAGTTGTAGAATTAAACCTAATTAGTGACAATTAAGTAATTTCTAAAGCTAAAATATTCAAATATTGGTATATATATACAATTTATCTTTAAATAAAGTTGAAATGTGAAATTGCTCTTTCTTGTGAAAAATTTTATACTTTGTGCATTTTTTACATTTTTACCCTCAACATTCAAAACACTAGAATTGAGATTAATTACTAATAATTAAGTGATTTTTTAAATAAAATATTAAAAATATCAGAATTTTTATGCAATTTATCTTTAAATAAAGTTAGAATGTGAAATTGCACTTTCTTATGCAAAATTAGATATTTTGTGTATTTTATCATTTGTACTTTGAACCTTCAAAATAATAAAATCAAGCCAAGTTGTGAACAATTAAGTGATTTATAAAATTAAAATATTCAAAATATGGGAATATGTATATAATTTACCTTCAATATAGTTAGAATGTGAAATTTTACTTTCTTGTGTAAGATGAGATATTTTTGTAGACTTTTTACATTTGTACCCTAAACCTTCAAAATAGTAAAACTCAGCCTAATTATTGATAATTAAGTGATTTCTAAGACTAATACATTAAAAATATTGGTATATGTATGCAATTTATCTTTTAAAGCAGTTTGAATGTAAAATTGCTCATTCTTCTATAAAATTAGATATTTTGTTCATTTTTTTATATTTGTACCCAAAACCTTTAAAATAATAGAATTAAGACTCGTCAATGATAATTAAGTGATTTCTGTGACTAAAAATTCAAAATATATGGATATGTATACAATTCATCTTTTTATATAGTTGAATGTCAAATTGCCCTTTCTTGTGTTAAATTAGATGTTTCATGTATTTTTTACATTAGCACACTAGACCTACAAAACAATAGAATTAAGCCTAATTAGTGATAATTAAGTGATTTC
The DNA here is from genome assembly GCA_035236585.1 of Warburgia ugandensis. Taxonomy (NCBI): domain Eukaryota; kingdom Viridiplantae; phylum Streptophyta; class Magnoliopsida; order Canellales; family Canellaceae; genus Warburgia; species Warburgia ugandensis. Next base: position 75,578,036 of record CP141129.1, on the reverse strand, counting down.
AAATAATAAATATTCAAAATATAGGGATATATATACAATTTATCTTTTTATATAATTAGAATGTGAAATTACTCTTTCTTATGTAAAATTAGATATTTTTTGTATTTTTTACATTTGTAGCTTAGACCTTTAAAGTAGTAGAATTAAGCCTAATTAGTGACAATTATGTAATTTTTAAGACTGAAATATTAAAAATATTGGGATATATATAATTTATCTTTTCATATAATTGGAATGTTAAATTACTCTTTCTTGTGTAAAATTGGAGATTTTGTGCATTTTTACATTTGTACCTCTACCTTAAAAACAGTAAAATTGAGCCAAAATAGTTATAATTAAGTGATTTTTAAGACAAATATTCCAAATATTTGGATATGTATAGAATTTATCTTTTAATATAGGTTAAATGTGAAATTGCTTTTTCTTGTGTAAAATTAGATATTTTGTGCATTTTTTTTACAATTATACCCTAGACCTTCAAAACAATAGAATTAAGACTAATTAGTGGTAATTAAGTGCTTTCTAACACTAAAATATTCAAAATATAGGGATATATATATATATATGCAATTTGCCTTTAAAAAAAGTTGGAATGTGAAATTGCTCTTTCATGTGTGAAATTTGATATTTTGTACATTTTGTACATTTATACCGTCGATGCTCAAAACCATAGAATTAAGCCTAATTAGTGATAAATAAGTGATTTCTTAGACTAAAATACTCAAAATATAGAGATATGTATACAATTTGTCTTTTAAAATAGTTGGAATGTAAAATTTCTCTTTCTTGAGTAAAATTCTATATTTTGTGCTTTTTTACATTTGTACCAAGGACCTTCAAAATAGTAGATTTATGCCAAATTAGTGATAATTAAGTGATTTCTAAGACAAATATTCAAAATATAGTATACAATTTATCTTTTTATATAGTTTGAATGTGAAATTGCTTTCTTGTGTTAAATTAAATATTTTGTGCATTTTTTATATTTGTACCCTGGACCTACAAAATAGTAGAATTAATCCTAATTAGAGATAACTAAGCAATTTCTAAGGCTAAAATATTCAAAATATTAGGATATGTATACAATTTATATTTTAAAATAGTAAGAATGTGAAATTGCTCATTCTTATGTAAAATTAAATATATTTTTTTATTTTTTACATTTGTACCCTAGGCCTTCAAAACAGTAGAATTAAGCCTCATCAGTGATTATAAGTAATTTTTAAGACTAAAACATTTAAAATATAGGGATATTTATAAAACTTATCTTTTAATATTGTTCGAATGTGAAATTGCTCATTCTTGTATCTTGAATCTTGTTTGAATTCACTTGTAGCTTTTTTGGTGTATTTCTTAGGGACTTAAAGAAGGAGAGATTGATGAGATTGGAAAGGAAAGAGAAAGGGGAGGATTCAATGGAATTGAAGGATTTTGGTGGAGATGGAGATGTGTTTTGGGTTCTGCCTCTGAATTTTGCTATGGTTGAGACAGGAATTTATAGATCAGGTTTCCCCAATCCTACGAATTTTGGTTTTCTTGAAACTTTGATCCATTATGTGAGTACTTTGTTCATGTTCATGTTCTTTTATCTTTTTCTTTTTGTGTTTTATGTGGTTTAATGCTAGGGTTATGGCTTTGGATCAAAATGGTTTTGTTGAAGATGCAGATCAATTTCTTGTGATACAAGATTTTTTAATTTTTTTTTAATGCGAGGATTTGAGGTATGATTTTCTAAATAGATATTTGTGTCTTCAACCATATCTGGAGGAGAACATGGAGTTTCTTTGATCTCATGGAATTAGGCTTTTCCAATTTGGGATTGATGGACACAAGGTAAGTTTCTTTTCATATTATTTCTCATTTAGTTCTTTCATTCTACTAGTTTGTTTCTTGTTTTATGCAGAGATTTCTTTGCTGAAGGTGTAATGCCTAATTTGTTCTAGAAATTCAATAAACATCTTGATTTTGCTGATGCTGTAATGCTCAATGATTGTGCTCCTTGGAAGAAATTACTTAATAAATCAATCTATGACTACCTGGGTTTTTCAACACTTTTTAATAAAAAAAATTTGAAAGGTGGGGCCCCATTTTTTTTTTAAAACCAAAATAGTGAAAAACAATTTCAATGAATTTCATTTTAAGAAAACCCCAGAGTGTCAACCATAGACTCAAAACTCAAATAAATTTTTCATTTTTCAAGTAAACATTTTCAAAATAAGTTTACTTCTTCAGGACCCATCACATCAACAGCCACATTCCCAACAACAATCTAATCAAGTCCAAATAATTTAAATGCACATATACAGTCCAGGTAGAATTTAGAAACATACCTCCATATGATATATCTAGATCACTATTCGTCTGGCTCCTCATCAATCATATCTTTTTCTCAATATCTGAGGCATTGCAACAATAACACAATACCTTAGCAAGCAATGCTTTGTAGGTAGATAGACATTTAATGTAATAAAAATGATGGCATAAAAAGAATAACTCAAATATTAAGAGTTGACATGAGTGTAAAGCATGATAGCCATAGAATACAAATGCCATAAATCGTATCAATACAAGTGGCAAAGCATCAAGTATAATAAAACAGGATCACATGAATGTAAAACATGATATGATACAATCTCAATGAGCATACAATAAACAGGAAGGGCACCCTAAGGTACGGGGCCCCATGAGTGTCCCATACACTCGTACAATAGGTCATGAGTACTCATACCAATCCTCTGAGTGTCGTCATACCCTGGCACCAAAATGATATATCCAGTCTCATCATTCATACACACATAATAAGTGTATGGATAATCATGCTGCAGTGGTAACCGTACACCTTGGGTCTACCAACTGTTGCTCCCCATCAACACCATTATAGGAGACTCGCCATCCATCCCCATGGGTGGGCCTAGACCAGTAGTGTGAAATACCCATGTTACCAACCCCTATCGAAAGCCATTTGTGGGTAAGCGTCTATCATCCCATAATTTCAGAGGGTAGGTGCCCCGCCCTATTCTCTCCATCATGACACCCACCGGGTGACAGCACTCGTCATAAATCACAAAACACGAAAATTATGAATCTCATAAAAACTAGTTTTTATAGTACCCATCATTGGAGAATTAGTTCTCTCATGTCTACAAAGTGTCATTTAGGCAATTAGTTGCCTATTGTTAATTGCATTTGCAATCTATGTAAATTTGATGGGAGAAAGAGGGGTGAAGTCCATCAACCAGAATCTCATGAATAACTTCTTTATGAGGTTTTGCCCTTTAAGCATGCATAGGGTACATATGCAAAAATGTACAAATTGCTCAAACTGGACTATCAAGATGCAATTTGCTCTTTCTAAGAAATCACTTAATTATCACCAATTAGGCTTCATTCTACTATTTTGAAGGTCCATGGTACTAATGTAAAAAATGCACAAAATATTTAATATTACACAAGAAAGAGAAATTTCACTTTCCAACTATTTTTAAAGATAAATTATATACATATTCCTTTATTTTGAATATTTTAGTCTTAAAAATCACTTAATTACTACTAATTAGGCTTAATTTTACTATTTTGAAGGACGAGAGTGCAAATGTAAAAAATGCACAAAATATCTAATTTTGCAAAAGAAAGATCAATTTTACATTCCAACTATATTAAAAGATAAATTTTATACATATTCTTAAATTTTGAATATTTGTCTTAAAAATCACTAATTTATCTTAATTCTACTATTTTGAAGGTCTAGGGTACAAATGTGAAAAATGCATAAAATATATAACTTTGCACAAGAAAGAGCAATTTCACATTCCAACTATATTTAAAGATAAACTTTATACATATCCCTATATTTTGAATATTTTAATTTTAAAAATCACTTAATTAATACTAATTAGGCTTGATTCTATTGTTTTGAAGATCTAGGGTACAAATGTAAAAAATGCACAAAATACCTAATTTTACACAAGAAAGAGCAATTTCACATTCCAACTATTTTAAAAGATAAATTGTATACATATTTCTATATTTTGAATATTTTAGTCTTAAAAATTACTTAATTATCACTAATTTTGCTTAATTCTAATGTTTTGAATGTCGAGGATACAAATGTAGAAAATGCACATAATATCTAATTTTACACAAGAAAGAGCAATTTCACATTCCTATTATATTAAAAAACAAATTGTATACATATCCCTATATTTTGAATACTTTAGTCTTAAAATTTTCTTAATTTTCACTAATTAAGCTTAATTCTATAATTTTGAAGGTCAAGGGTACAAATGTAAAAAGTGCACAAAATATTAATTTTACATAAGAAAGAGCAATCTCACATTCTAAGTATTTTAAAAGATAAATTGTAGACATATACATATATTTTGAATATTTTAGTTTTAGAAATTACTTAATTATCACTAATTTGGCTTAAGTTTACTATTTTGAATGTTGATGGTACAATGAAAAAAATGCACAAAATATCTAATATTACATAGGAAAGAGCAATTTTACATTCTAAATATATTAAAAGATAAATTATATACATATCCCTATATTTTGAATATTAGTCTTAAAAATAACTTAATTATCATTGATTAGACTTAATTCTAATGTATTGATGGTTATAGGTACAAATATAAAAAATACACAAAATATATAATTTTACACAAGAAAGAGCAATATCATATTCTAACCATTTTAAAAGATAAATTATATACATATCCCTATATTTTGAATATTTTAATCTTAAAAATTACTTAATTATCACTAATTAAGCTTAATTCTTCCATTTTAAAGTTCAGGGTACAAATGTAAAAAATGCAAAAATATATATAATTTGCAAAACAAAGAGAAATTTCACATTCCAACTATATGAAAAGATAAATTGTTACAAGTTCCTATATTTTAAATATTTTAATCTTAGAGATTACCTAATTATCACTAATTTGGCTTAATTCCACTAAGTTGAAGGTCGAGGGTATAAATATAAAAAATGTTAAAATATCTAATTTTGCAAAAGAAATAGCAATTTCAAATTCCAACTATATTAAGAGATAAATTGTATACATATCCCTATAATTTAATATTTTAGTCTTAAAAATCATTTAACTATCACTAATTAGGCTTAATTATACTATTTTGAAGGTCTAGGGTACAAATGTAAAAAAATACACAATATATATAACATCACACAACAAAGAGCATTTTTATATTCCAACTGCATTAAAAGAAAAATTGTGTATATATCCCTATATTTTGAATATTTTAGTCTTAAAAATTACTTAATTATCTCTAATTAGGCTTCATTATACTATTTTAAAGGTCCATGATACAAATGTAAAAATGTACAAAATATCTAATTTTGCACAACAAAGAGCAATTTCACATTCCAACTATTACATATTTTGCACTTTTTTACCTTTGTACCATGGACCTTAAAAACAATAGAACTAAACAAAATTAGGGATAATTAAGTAATTTCTAAGACTAATATAGGAAAAATATTAGGAAATGAGTACAATTTATCTTTTATTATAGTTGAAATGTAAAATTACACTATCTTATGTAAAATTAGATATTTTGTGGATTTTTTTATAGTTGTACCCTCAACATTCAAAAAAATATAATTAGGCCAAATTAGTGATAATTAAGTGATTTCTATGGCTAAGATATTCAAAATATAGGGATACATATACAATTTATCTTTTAGAATAGTTGGAATGTGAAACTACTCTTTCTGATGAAAAATTAGACAATTTGTGCATTTGTACCATAGACCTTTAAAACAGTAGAATTAAGCCTAATCAGTGATTATTAAGTAATTTTAAAGACTAAAACATTCAATATATATATATATATATGGATATGTATACAATTTATCTTTCAATATAGTTGGAATGTTAAATTGCTCTATCTAGTATAAAATTAGATATTTTGTATATTTTTTACATTTGTACCCTGGAACTTTATAACAATAGAATTAATACAAATTAGTGATAATTAAGATATTTTTAACCAAAATTTTTAAAATTTAGGGATATGTATACAATTTATCTTTTAATATAGTTGGAATGTGAAATTTCTCTTACTTTTGCAAGGTTAGATATTTTGTAGATATTTTTACATTTGTACACTAGACCTTCAAAATAGTAGAATTAAGCCCAATGAGTGATAATTAGGTGATTTTTAACACTAAAATATTCAAAATATAGGAATATTTATACGATTTAACTTTTAAAATAGTTTGAATGTGAGATTACTCTTTCTTGTGTAAAATTAGATATTTTGTGCGTATTTTACATTTGTGCCTAGACCATCAAAATAGTTAAATATTGCCTAATTAGTGACAATTAAGTTAATTTTTAAGACTAAATTATTTAAAATATAAGAATATGCATACAATTTATCTTTTAATATAGTTGGAATGTGACATTCCTCTTTCTTATGTAAATTAGATATTTTGTGCATTTTTAACTTTTGTACCCTTGACCTTCAAAATAGTAGAATTAGTCTTAATTAGTGATAATTAAGTGATTTTTAAGAATAAAATATTCAAAATATATGAATATGTATACAATTTATCTTTTAACATAGTTGGAATATGAAATTACACTTTCTTGTGTAAAATTAGATATTTTGTGGATTTTTATCTTTGTACACTAGGCCATCAAATTTTGTCCAAGAAAGCGCAATTTCACATTTCAACTACATTAAAAGATAAATTGTATATACATCCTGGTATTTTGAAAATTTTGGTCTTAGAAATCACTTAATTGGTCTACTTTTAATGTCGAGAGTACAAATGTAAAAGATGCACAAAATATGTAATATTACTCAAGAAAGAGCAATTTCACATTCCAACTATATTAAATGATAAATTGTATACATATTTATATATTTAAAATATTTTAGTCCTATAAATCATTTAATATCACTGATTAGGAAATATTCTACTATTTTGAAGGTCTAGAGCACAAATGTAAAAATGCACAAAATATCTAATTTTAAAAAGGGAAGAGCAAACTCACATTCCCACTATTTTAAAAGATACATTATATACATATCCTGATATTTTTAATGTTTGAGTCTTAGAAATTACTTAATTATCACTAATTAGTCTTAATTCTACTAATTTGAAGGTCCAAGCTACAATGTAAAAAATGCGCAAAATATCTAATTTTGCAAACGAAAGTGCAATTTCACATTCCAACTATATTGAATGATAAATTGCGTACTTATCCCTATATTTTGAATATTTTTGTCTTCGAAATTACTTAATTATCATTAGTTTGGCTTAATTCTATTGTTTTGAAGGTTCAGGGTACAAATGTAAAAAATGCACAAAATATCTAGTTTCATACAAGACAGAGCAATTTCACATTAGAAGATAAATTGTACACATATCTCTATATTTTGAATATTTTACTCTAAGAAATGTATTAAAATAGTTGGAATATTAAAATAAAGGAATATTATACAATTTAACTTTTAAAATACTTGGAATGTGAGATTGCTCTTTCTTGTGTAAAATTAGCTATTTTGTGCATATTTTACATTTGTGCCTAGATCACAAAAATAGTTGAATACTACCTAATTAGTGATAATTAAGTGATTTCTAAGACTAAAATATTTAAAATATAGGGATATGTATACAATTTATCTTTTATACAGTTGGAATGTGACATTCCTCTTGCTTGTGTAAATTAGATATTTTGTGCATTTTTGAAATTTGTACCCATGACATTCAAAATAGTAGAATTAGTCTTAATTCGTGATAATTAAGTGATTTTTAAGAATAAAATATTCAAAATATATGAATATGTATACAATTTATCTTTTAGTGTAGTTGGAATATGAAATTACACTTTCTTGTGTAAAATTAGATATTTTATGGATTTTTATATTTGTGCACTAGGCCATCAAATTTTGTCCAAGAAAGAGCAATTTCACATTCCAACTACATTAAAAGATAAATTGTATACATATCCCTATATTTTGAAAATTTTAGTCTAAGAGCACATTGGAAGGAAGAAAAGAGTGCCTCCTCCAAAGTGAGCAAGCGTCCTCTTCCTCCACCACTTCCATCACCTTTTTACATTGAAGTTTTTCTGCTTTGGGTGGTTGCTATCTTCTCCAAGGTGGACTGCTCTTACCAACTGTGTTCCATGCATAGGTCTTATCCTTTAAGTCTTCCTTCAAAGGTTAGTTGGTTCCTTTTGATCTCTTTCTTTCCTTGCTTGCGATTAACTTCCATTGTTGCTTAGTTAATGTTTTCTTCCATTCTCTTAGTTCCTATTGCTTGTTTATACAAGATACAAGGTTGCTTCTCTCCTAAAGTGACAACCAAGGGAAAGTCAATGTATCCTTTTCGTTGTTTTTCATTGTCTTTAGATTTCCTTTAGTTTCATTGAAATCCCTTTTTGCTTTCCTTAGTGTTCCTTAAGTTTTCCTTTTATTTCTAGTGGATTTTCTCTTGATTCTAAACTTGCTTATTTATGATTGATGTTGGAGCATTGAAGAATATTTATCTTGAAGTTTTGGGTTGATTAAGATCAAGTAGCATTCATTGTAATAGGACTTAAGTTTTATGTTGATGGATTTTAATGTAATTGAATGATGTTTATCAAAGTTTTCAATTCATACTTATGTCCAGTAGTTAATAGTCAACATTCTTGTTCCATTAAGTGAAAGATAAAAATAGTGTGTTTCTAGAATTTTTCTTAATGAACTATTGTGTTTAATTTCCAGCACCTTATACTTTGTGTTCACTTGATTTTTTAAGAGCTCAAGTCAATTATTAGATTTCTTCTTGGATGCTTGAGTTAGATTGCGTGTTCTAGGTTTTCAAAGTAGTTAATTAGATGCATTCCTACCTAAGGAATCATGTATACCATTCCATGGTTATATGCATGATACTTGTGTAGTTCTCTTTCTTTGCTTGATTAGTAATTGCTTTATTTAGTTTGATAGTTTAGCTTAGATGTGATTATTTAACTAGTTTGCATCTAAATTAGTTCTAATTCTTAGATAGGAAAGTATTGATTTTGTCATAGTTGATAAATTTCATGTTTAAAAAGTTAAAATTATGAATTTGTTCTTTAGTTTCCTAAGGCTTGCATGATTTAGGAAAGTTTTTAGAAAGTTTGCTTTTAGGAAACTGTTGATTTTAACATGTTTTAATTTTAGCATAATTCCATTTTTCATGTCTTTGCTTTTGTTTTTAGTTTCCATCATTAGTTTAAGTTAAGAATCTCATGATCATTGGCTAGGTTAGATAATTTAAGTAGGGACCACTAGTTCACATATGTTAGATTCCTCGTTGGCTCGACCAACTTGCGTGAATTACTACAACTAATTCATGCGCTTGCTAGTTTAACTTAAAATCACAACAAGTTTTTGGAGGTGTTGTGATGGAGTTGCAATGTTTTGTGTAGTGGACCATATCTTAGATTATTTTCCTCTAATCTAGGTTTAGGGTGGATTGGTATAACATACCAAAATTTTAAATTCCAATTGGAGTAAATATTTGAAAAATGTTAAATTGGGATGAAAAGAATAGATTCAATTTCCAATGTTTGGAGTTTTATACGTGAAAAACTTAATAGATATCTAATCAATATTGAGACCTCTATAATTGGATTGTACTTGAAAAGACAATTCCAATGGCACCAACTTTACTAAAATTGAAGGTCGAATGGAGGAGATATGAAGATTTGAATATGAGGGCATTTTTGTAAAAATAAGATAAAAAAACAGAGAAAATGCCTAAAACAGAGGGGGCTGTATTTGATATAGGTACCCCTCTCCCACTTAATTCAAGTGAGAATAGACTAGAAACTGACACACGCACATAGTGGGAACTGACAGAGGAGAAGAAGAAAGAAGAGGGGGAAGAAGGAGAAGAAGGAGAAGGAGAGAAGAAGGAATGAGGAGGAGGAGAAGAGAAAGAAGTAAGAAGAATGAGAGAGTGTTGGGCTGCAGGAGGATACTGGCACGTCGGCGAAGGAGGAGAAAATGGTGAGGGTTTTGCTAGATTTACAAGTTGTCGCCAAAGACGACGCCAGCTCGGATCATTGATCTAAGCCGATCATTTTGTCCAACATGGTGAGACGATCAATAAACCTAGGATGAATCGGGGATCCATGGAAATCTGGGCCGTTGCTTGGAGAGGAGATAGTGCGTGCAACACAATCGGAGGGTTTCACTGCAAAACAATGATTAATTGCCCATCTAGAAGAAGGAAAAGCATGAAAGTTCATCTAGAAGGTAAGATCTATGAAACCCAACTTTTGATTTGTGGTATTTTACTAAATCTGTGAATTTTCTCCCTTGATCTATCTTTATGGATGATCCAACTGTCCAATTCCTAATCCAAGCTTAGGGATAGGTAATTAAGTATGTGATGTAGACCAATTCTGACTGAGATTGTCGATCTAGGCAAAAAACTAATCAGACAATCTCAGTCGTCTAATCTGTCACTATTTGAATTGTGACTTGTTGATGTTTGATCAATGTTTAGACACCACAGTTGAGTTCTGGAGCATTGAATCAATAAGTATATAGTAAAAATTGAAAATCTAGGTTGAAATTGAGTGAATAATCTAAACTGTCCAATTGAATAGTAAAGGAATAGGGACTTAGCATGCTTGATCTGTGATCAGATGCCACCATTGCATCCCTAAACCCAAACTAACATAGGATGAGCTAAGTTTCACTGATCCATTAGCTAAAATGTCAAATAATATGTTAAGATCGAGATCCAACCACTCTTAGCAATCGGATCACCAATATAAAGAATGAATACCAGATCAAAGAGTGACCTAACACTGTTTTTCACATATGATAAATGATTAATCATTGATGAATGACATATTAGAACCCTAATGGCCTTAGACAATCCATGATGTGGAAAATGGACCAACAACCTGAGTAGCTGAGATCATATGGTGAGGAGCGAGGGAATGTATGAAACTTAATGGTTCCATGACTAACAAGTTATCTAGACTGCCAAATTAGGGTTGGAATAGATTCCTTTGGAAATTTTTAATATGACTTAATAGTGATAAAGAATCTAAAATATCTATAGGTTGATCAATGAATTAATAAGAAGGGATATAACTAAACTGAGGAGCATGATAAGGGAGGTAGGTAGTTTTAACATCAATCTATTTTTGAGAAACGTGAAAACCATTGAAGATTACTCTATCATATTTGAAAATGCTTAAGATTTGGAATTATGATATTTCTAATTTATGCAGTTAACTTATTTGTATTTCATGCAATTTATTGGTTTGAAATTCTATGTTGTTTTAATATCAAATTGGAAACTTATGCATGAAAATATATTTGAAATTACATGGACTTCATAAATTATGAAATGATGAGGAGTACAGAATTCTCAAACTCAACCTTGTGAGGGTGGCTTTTATGCGGCTATATTATATCATGAGAATTGAATTGCATGATTTCAACAATGTATAAATTTCTTTGGTTATATTGGCACATGAAGATGCCTAGTATTATTGTGTTATGGAGGGCTTATGGTGGCCCATTGAACGCTGTGCTAGGAGGGTGTGGATTGATCATCCATCTTCCAACATTTGATATATATCTGTGTGTGTGTGTTGGATACCAAGTTAGGGAAGGCCAAATCTAGGTTACAATGACATCATGGACAAGGTCATGGCCTGAGGCATTGTGTACTCATTGTTCGTACAATGCTTGGGAGACTATCTCGCTTGGTATTAGCATGATCGGACGGACTTGATTGGGTCTTGTTCGTAGCACAGAGGGTCCATTATTTTGAGGTGTGCATTTATAGCGCAATAGTCCAAGTGTGTGGGACCCTAGTATTTCAGGCCCACAATGAGTACTCATGACCAACAACAGGTGTTCGAATTTTGAGTGTTTCTACACCAGTGAGACCTTGACGAGGTTCTCATGGATATATTCATATGTATGTGTTTCTTGAGACACAATGATTATATTGAAGCATTTTATTGTAATATCCTCAATTTTTACTTCAATTTTTTTTATAATAAAATGAATTAATAAATAAAAATTTATAAATAGATTTTTGACTTGAAACTACTAAATTTAGAAAGTACATTTTGATAGGATTCCAACAATATAAAGAACACCAAAAACAGAGTTCGGATGAGGGAGATATGGACATTTTAAGTTCTAAGGGCATTTTAGTAATTAGGCAAGGGACCCAAATTAGAGGGGGTTGTTTTGATAACAACACCCTCTTTCCATTCTGATCCCATTACCAATAGAAGAAGGCTGTGATCCTCTTTCTCTGTGAAGAAATCGGATCTCAAACTACAGAGGTGTGCTTTTTCCCTTATCCCTAACATAAAACAGCCCATGAACTCGTGCTTTCTTCACCTCGTTCTCTAGCAAACGAATTTGTTGCCTGCACCCATTGGAGGACTCCGATCTCCCCTATCCGGCTCAAATTAGGTAGGCCACACCTTCTATCTTGCTCTTTTTCTTATTTTCTAGCTTTTCCCTCATAGATCCGGGCTAGAGCTGGTCTCAATGGCCGTTGGAAGGCCTGTGAAATCAGAACTGTGGATCATGGTTAGACCCACATTAAAGGCAGCTTAGATGATAGATCAAAGTGGTCCAATGAAATCTTTGGACCCAAAAACCCTAGGAACGGCATAAACAAATAAAAAATCAAAGCATCTGGGGCTCCGATTGAGTTAAAAGAAAATGAACTGTTCGGGTTCATCATCTCTAATGGACGATGTAACCAGGACGCCAATTGAGATGCCAAGGAGCAGACGACACGGGTGAGTGCTTTGTGGTGTGCACATGCATGTGGGGATGGTGTTGCGTGATGTCACAGACAGCTGGTGTCTTGGAAACCAAGATGCATGCATCGTATTCCGTAGTGCGTTTTGGAGTCGGTGCATCTTGGGGATGCCAGTTTACATCGGTGTAAACTGTCCCATTGGTGCAGACTGGTGTAAACTAGATTTTTGGTCCAGATTTTGATCTAAAATGGTTGTTTTGAGATTCTAGAGGCTACAGAAGCCCGATCTTTGATCTAAAAGGTCCATTGGAATCATCTCAACAAAGTGAACATGAATTTAACCTCTAAACCTTGATCTGAGCATAGTTAGTTGATCAAACCTAAGAAAATGTACTCAATTACTTAGATCCAACCAATCAGAGGATGATCAGGTCTTAGAACTTGAACAATTAGATGAATTGATGAATCTAAGGATTGGATTAGGTGTATTCATCTTAAAATTGATTTGGACCATTAATCTAACCCATATCTTGGAATTTATTGATCTGCGAGTGATTTGACCATTGGATCAAGTGTAAACTTTAGATACACATTAAAATGAGTAGATGAACATGAAATGACACTGATTAATGATGATTATGGTTAGAATTAATAATTTAATCATAATTAGAGGCCTTAAAGAATGATCCAATAGTTGGATCACCATAAATTCTATTAAGATGAAATAAATAATGTGAAATAGTACTGTGATACTGATGAGTGCATCGGAGCACGAGGTTTGAGAAGAGTATGTGCTTGATTTGATTTGGTTGTACTTTCATTAAGGTAGGCAAAGACATTTAATGTTGCATCTTGTTTTCTAAATCCTGCATCATCATAGCATCATGATTGATTATGATTGCTAGTCATATAGTAATCATTTTCAAACACTTGTAAATTTTAAAGTCTTATGCTATGATCGATATGAGATTTTGATGGTGCATTGAACAGGTTTTCATGATCGATTGTCTTATGGTATTGATACCATGTGTCTTATGTTTGATTAGTAATTATCTTTCTTTATTGCATCACTGAGATTGATGGTTTTTCATAAAATTAGTAGTGGAGGCTTGTTGGCTAGTCTTTTGAGAGGCTAACCCCAGGATGAGGGGTATGCCATGGGGATTGTGAGCCACAAGTGCTCTTGGTTTTATGAGATACAGGATTTACGTGTTTTGTGATTTATGACAGGTGCTCTCACCCGGTGGATGTCATGCTAGAAGGGAGTAGGGGCTGGCCACCGACTCTCTGAATTTATGATGTGATAAACACCTGCCCACAGATGGCTTTCGGTAGGGGTTTGATAACATGGGTAGTCCATACTACCTATCTGGGCCTTCTCATGGGGATGGATGTTAAGTCTCCCATTACAGTGTCGACGGTGAGTGGTGGTGGTTAAGACCCACCTTGGAGTGGTTGCCACTGCAGCATGAAGATCCATACTCTTGTTTCAATATGCTTGCATGTTGAGCATGGAGATGTTATTGTGTGCTTGGGTGTGATGGAACTCAGAGGATTGATATGAGTACACATGATCTGTTGTACGAGTATATGGGATGCTCATGGGACCCATGTACCTTGGGTGCCATAAGAATCATGTTTTATTGTGCATGAGGTTTTGCTTATGATACTTATACTCCATGGATGTTATGATCTACACTTACATTAGCATTGCTATTCAACTTGCTTTTTTATGTTTCATTTGTTATTACATTAAATGTCTATGTACCTACTAAGCATTGCATTATGGTTACAATGGCTCGAGATATTGAGAGAAAGACAGGACTGATGAGGAGCTAGATGAATAGTGATTGAGATATCTCATTTGGAGGTATGTTTTAATTTCACATGGAATGTATATGTACATCTACATTATTGCACTTGATTATAGTGTTGTTGGGAATGTGGATGTTGACCGATGGGTCTTGGAGTAGTGAACTTGTTTTGAAAAGGTTTATTTGGTTAATTCAAAAAATTTATTGAGTTTTAAAAGTGAAAGGTTGTGTGATGAGTTGATGGCTGACACTTGGGGTTTTTCTTAAAATGAATTTCATTTGAAATTGTTTTCCATTGTTTTGATTTAAAAAAAATTGGAGCCCCACCTTTCTAATTTTTTATTAAAAAATCTTGAAAAACTCGAGTCATCACATTTATGATTTAAATGCTTTTCATCTATTATTTTTTATGATAGTTTACTATTCAGTTTGGATGGGTATCTTTACAAGATGATGCATATCATGAGTTGTGGTGATCTTTCATATTTTGTAAAATTCCTTGCAAAGGTTATTATTGAAACTGATAATTGAATTAGTTTGGCATGGTATTGATTAGTAAATCATGATTGAGATTTTAGTATTCATGATATTACTCATTTTGCATCATATTATATCAAACTACATAACATGTGATCATGTTTCCTTTTTGGATTTAAAACCGCATAACTCATATTTTCAATGATGAAACTATCCACACAAGTGCAAGCTTGTTGAGACATTGCAAATTCTTTACAATGTCTCAGGTCTGAAGAAATAGAACAGGGAAAAAGGAGTAGAAGATGGTGATAGAGATCTAAAGAGAAGAATATGATAGGTATAACAAACAGATTTATAATGTAGTTTATGAACATATAAACTGATTTGATTTGAATTAATATGACTTCATTTTATTTACACATGCATATGTAAATTGGAGTTATGGTGATATGGCTATGACTGGAGTGGTCTTGGGGATGTGGTTTTATTCCTAGCCTTTTGGCATTACAAATATTTCTTTTCAATTAAATGTAAACAGACATGTATGTGGGTATATATGGTATTTATCATGTTGTCGCATTGCATGCTTTAAATGCACAGGGTCCAAAATATAGAGGAGACTCTGTCGAATTTTTTGTGGGAATATTCATTCCTTTGAAAATCCTTGTTTTTATAAAAATAAAAAATGATACGTAGGATTTTTAAGGTTTTCTCATGAAACTTGTTTTTCGCTGTTTGGTTTCTAAATAGTTTTCAAACTTGGGGCCCCACAATTGTAAAAGATTTTGTAAAAAAATGTTGTAAAATCCTAGGATGTCACAATTAGTATAGGGTTTTGCATTATTTTTGCATTTATTTACTATTTTCCTCATATTGACCAATTTGTTTGATTTTTGTGTGAGAGAAATTGGTTAAGGAGCAATGGTGATCCAGTGGGCCATGGCATCATCAACATAGATTAGGTTTTCATTGCTTTCCTAAATTATGATATGAGTGAAATTGTAACAAGGCCCATTGTAATTCAATTTTATTCAATTTTTAAATGGGTTATAATAATACAGGACAAGTCTGGGATATGGTGGTCTACGCTTGATTATCATCAGACCCCTCACCCAAATTTTAATTTTTAGGATAAGGTTCATTTAGTGTAAATTTTCATTTGTGATGGTAGTATAAATCATATAGATTAGGGTCATGCATTAATAATTGTTGCATAATACTTAGGACTATTGCATTAGCTCAAGCACCGATTTAATAATGGTTAGCTTGAGCTTGGCTATAACCAAAGCATAGGCTGCATGGTTATAGTGTCCCATCTATTAAGGGGCCTAACACTTTATTAATAGGTAGGCATTGGTTTGATTTTTGTTTTGTTTTGCATTGCATATTTTTAACTTTATGGTGGAATGAAACTTAATGCTAGTAAGGGTACCATAGGAAGTCTTATAAGATTAGGACTGGATTTCATCACCAGCTCCTTGGCCCTCCTAGGAAACAATCAACATTCTTGTATGACACAATCCCAACCTTTGAGCATTAATTTAAAATCAGGTAGAAAGAAACTTAGGGTATCAAGCTCATAAGACCCTTTTAGAAGGACATAATATATTTTCACTCTAGTGGCTTCTGAGCACTGTGGTTATAGTGGGTGTCTTAAAATCCAAGTGATTTTCCCACTCATTCCCTTGACGTTAATTGAGTTCTAAACACCTTCTGACATGATGATTGTATTAACCACTTTAGAGTAGCACTCAACTAGTAAGAAGTAGTCAAATATGGATAAAAGGAAGAGCTGTTTATATTTAGGACTAAGAAGCTACCACCTATGCAATAAGACAAGATAATCAAGGCACTACTCAATTAGTGAATACTAGAATTTGATTGTGCATCATTTAGCTTGGGACTAGCATTTAGGTTGCATCATATAGTTAAGGTTTTTGTTAATTTCACATAAATTAAAAGAGAGAGAGAGAGAGAGAGAGAGAGAGAGAGAGAGAGAGAGAGAGAGAGAGAGAGAGAGAGAGAGAGAGAGAGAGAGAGAGAGAGAGAGAAAACTCATTCTTTATATATAACGATTAGTTTTGTTGTATATAAAGTTGAGTACAATGGCCAATCAAGAAAGGGAGGGTCTGAAACCATTGTGATACTATTTTTCTCTTAAGCCATTACCTCCTTAGGATAGGTATGAGAATGAGGTAAGATATAATCCTGAGTTGTCTTCTAACATTAATAATCAATTGGGTAAGATAATAGCTAAGATGGAAAGAATGGATAGTAAAATGGATAGGTTCCTTAAGGAAAATACTATGGCATATCAACAAACCCAGTATGATAATTCCTATACTGACTTATATCAACAACCTTAGTACAAGAATTATAATACTGAGTCATATCACCACCCTCAGTACAATAATGACTATACCTATTCTGACCCAAAATATCTCCCTTATTCATTGCAATCAAGCTCCAACTATAATGAATATTATCAAGAATAAGTGGATGCACCTAGTGCTTTCACGCACCTTAGCAATAACAATTATCCTTAGACAAACTACCAAGACTATAATAGATGGGTTAGGAATCATGAACAACCATGGTCTTAGGATTACCAATATCAAGAAGAAGAACAATGGCCCCACCTTGGTCAATACTACCATGACTATTTAGATTATTAGGGACAATCATCATGGTTCCAAACTAATCAATTCTTTCTCAGCATTCTATTGTCATAGCAGTATGAGCCTTTCGAGTTGTTGGCTCCAGCATAGAGGGAACAAGTATTAGAAGAGATTGAGTTATACATGGAATCGACTAAACAATGTTGTGAAGGGAGGGATCAATTCGATGCTGCATTTATGGAAAGGGTTGAGGAATTTGAACCAATTGGTAATAATGATGAGCCATTTATGACGAATAATAAGATGGGCTTGATTTATAATCCTTTTGCGCTACACAGTTTTCAACCATCCCTTCCCATTGATAGTGATGATAGAATGGAAATTTCTTATGAATCTATTGAGCCTCAAAAAATTTCTCTGTCCTTAACTATTGCTACTGATCTTAGGATGAACATATCTTATGATCATTATGAAATACAAAGTCCACAACCATCCTTGCAATCCTCCAACCTAGATCCACTCAAGTCATGTCTTTCTTATTTTTATAATTTTGATGAAGACACATCCATTGCAGAGGTCAATGAGTTGTCAGATATTATACTGTTAATGAACACTTCTCAATGACAAGCTAGTGTAGAACCCCTATAATTCCTTAAATCCAAATTTAGCCTTGCAATGTAGAAGATGTACCTAATTGAGGCCGACTGACCTTATTTGAACAAACATTAGATAGTAATATAGGCCCATCTGAAACCTTACCTCTGCCAGAAGAACAAAAGTCTATTGATATACTTGCCCTACATCAACCAACTGTAGGGTAAACCTTAGAAGATATTAAGGGTTTAAGCCAAACCATGTCCGCACTATAGTAATACAAGAACAACCTTTTTGGTAAGGGCATAGTCAGCTTAGACCCCAATTTCAAGACAATGTAAAGGAAATGGAGGACAAAGATAAACTGAGTACAATGGTGAAGGTTATCGCGAAAAGTGGTAAAAATAAGGACCATTCATCTCCATATGGTCCAACAAACTTTAACTCCATAGTAGTTTAAGATGTCATTGTATTACCACCACTTCAAAATAGAAGGTGGAGTAATTATATTAACTACCATGAAATTTTGATGATGGGGGATCATCAATGTGATTCCACTAAGTTTGAAATCATGGTGGTTTATAGCATCTTAATGTTACCACCACCAAAAAATCTCTAAGGGGAGGCAACATATAGACTACCATAAGATTCTGAAGTGGCATGAAAAATCTTGTCAATTCATTGTTACGCTTAGGATTAGGAAAATTAGTTAAACTAGCTAGGTCTAGGTTTAGATGGTTAGGTTAGTTATAGGCAATGTTTGGCTAAAGATGTTAAACTTAGCGCTCACTGGGAGGCAACTTAGGAATTTTTTAGAAAGTCCCATTATTCTTCATCATTTAGGTGTCCTATATTTCAAAACACTGACAACAACATCAATTTTAGGGTAGGGGGTGTAGATGCATGAGATTTCTAAGCTTTTCTTACATTTTTGGAATTTTTTTTAAGTCCTTTATAAAGATGAGAAGTTAGATTTTCTAAATATTCAGTTATCTTTTGAAATGTAGCTTATTAACATAGTTGCATACAATTAGTTCACTATTTTATCCTTTTTCTAAAGTATCTCATGAAAAACTAAACTTTGGAATATTAATTTCATAAAATAGCTATATAGTTTAAGATGAAAAGAAAAATATAACTTAGAGAACTTGAAGAAGAGTTGTGGAAACTTATAACCCAAGTGTGTTTTGAGTCATTCTTCTTTTCTCGAGGCTTATACATAAATACATTTTTTTTTTCAGCAGACAATAGTTCTTAGCTGGTGTCGTTATTCTTCATTTTGGTCAACTATTGAGAAATCACAAAAGAGTATACCATATATCTCTTAAGTTTATGATCATTCTTAAGTCATATGAAACCTAGGAAATGATAGACACCATACTTGGAAAACTCAAAGCCTTAAGCCTTCCCTAAGTTATTTTCCACTAGTTAGCCCATTGAGCTTTTAGATATCAACCTTTTCTTTGTTAATCAAATAATGTTCACCTATACTTAAAAGGTAAAAATGAGAAAATTTTGAAAAAGGACATATGCAATGTCAAGTGGAAAAATAAAGAAACAAAAAGATAGCAAATAAAAAAGAAGAGTGTTCATTCTTGTGAGGAAAAATGGAAAAGTTCTGAATACAGTGATACAAGACTTTACATATTTCCCATAAAACCTTTGTTTATCTTTATATCCATTCTTTTGATAACCCTTACCCAAGCTTACTTTCATCCCAATAGAAGTTCTAACTTGATCTTATGAGAAGTATGACTTGGATATGGTTATTAATGAATAGGGAATTTAGTAGAGTGTAACATTCTAAATTATCATTCTTTTATATGAAATATGAGAGATTTTTAGACTGTTCACATTCTACTAACATATTAATGGGAGATTAAAACCTTTCTGAGTGACTTCTTTCTAAATGTCAAGTATATCTTGTGAGAATTGAAGTCAAACCATGCATTTGGATAGTAATTTATGTTATATTTGACTTTAATTATATATTAGCTCTAGCACACACTCACCTTCCAAAGCTTAATTAAATAATGGGATATCTTTGGCATAAGGATAGGATTTTGAACTTTTTTGCTCATCTTTATTAGTAGGCTAAAGTTAGGTACTCAATGTAAGTTAAATAGAAGAAAAGTTTCTCAAATGAATAAAGGAGTTTTATTAAAATTTTAAGAATTTGTGGGTACATTCACTGCAAATCCTCATGAGGCATAACTCATCTACTAAAGGTAACCTAGGGTTCAAGGGCTTTTTGCATGTGCTAAATGCAATCTTTAGTACCTAAGAAAGTGGCACTTTGTATTTGTTTTTGTAAAATAATTTTTTACATGTTTTGCTTAGGACTAGAAAAGTGCTAGTTGGGGGTGTGATAAGTGTCTAATTTTTCATAAAAACCACACAGTTAGTTACCCTTATGTTATAACTTATATGGATAAATTAGGATTTTTGACCAAAATTTGTAACACATGCATTTTTTACTTAATGACTTAAAAATTTGATATTTTGTAGGTCTAAGGGCTAATCCAAGGTAAGTATGTAACCAATCATATTTTTTTAGGATTTAATTATAGTTTTAACTTTTAATAGGACGCGAGATGGAGATCTAATGGATGAGATTGATCTAGATGAAAATGGAAGATCAAGATCATAAGATTGATTAAAAGCTTAAAAGTCATCAATCCAACATGATATCAAGGTCAAGATAATCTTTAAGACAAGCAATGGATGCAATTAGAGGAACCAAAGGTGACCAAAGTGGGTCCATGCATAAGCCATGCAAAGTCCACCACCTTTGCATGGGTTTCACTTAAGCCACTTAGTCATATTCAAGCCATGAAGAAGATGACAAGATATGGAGCCAAGCCAATCACCAAATCCAAGGAATTATAAAGATGATTCAAGAAAGTCATCTAAGCCAGCTATGAAGCCAAGCCAATGGAACTTTCAAAGAAAGTCATCAAAGGCACATAAGCTATGCTACATGGAAGGCCATGATTGGTGGAGAATCTAAAGAATTATCCTTGAGATTTATGAAGATATTTTGAAGAGAGTTGAGGGAAATTTTACTAGGATATGGTACCATGTGGACCAATAGGAAGAGACCCCTTCAAGTTTTATGTTTTTCTCACTTTTTTCTCACTTTCTACCTCACCACTAAGAGGCACCACGAATTTCACTTTTCATTCAAGATTCCTATCCTTCTAAGATTCTCTCACCTTCCTAAACTCCCTTCCAAACCATCCAACCAATCCTTACTTCCTCGGAAACCACCTACCTAATCACTTTTCTTCATCTCATCTCTCTTTCCTACCACCGTCTTTTCTCTATGTTACCTCATCCCATCCAACCAACTTTCCTTATTCAAAGGGCCTCATGATTTTTGCAGGGGGAGATACATCCTCCTAAAAAAATTGTCTTCCCACCTTAAGCTAACCAAAAATGCAGCCCTCATTTTCTCTTTGCTAAAAACCCTGGGTAGCCCTCTATATCTAATTCTAGCCATCCAATCCTATTCATATTTCATCCCTACCATACCTTAACCTTTGGACACCTTAGAAAACTTAGGAAACAAAATATAAAAATTCGAAAAGGAATTCAAACAATGAACACTTCAGAAGGAGGAAAAGAATGCCTCCTCCAAAGTGAGGAGGAGTCCTCTTCCTCCACTATTTCCATTACCTTTTTGCCTTGAATTTTTTCTCCTTTGGGTGGCTGCTCTTCCCAAGTGTTTTCAATGCCTAAGCCTTGTCCTTTAAGTCTTCCTTCAAAGGTTATTTGTCTCCTTTTGATCTCTCTCTCTCTCTTTCCTTACTTGCTTTTAACTTCCATTGTTGATTAGTTTATGGTTTTTTTTTCTTCCATTCCCTTAGTTCCTCTTGCTTGTTTATTAGAAATCCAAGGTTGCTTCTCCTTTGAAGGGAAAGCCAACTAGAATCTATCCTTTCCCTTGTTTTTCATTGTCTTTAGATTTTCTTTAGTTGCATTGAAATCCCTTCTTGCTTTCCTTAGTGTTCCTTAAGTTTACCTTTACTTTCTAGAGAATTTTCTCTTAATTCTAAGCTTGCTTATTCATGATTGATGTTGGATCCTTGAAGAAGATTTAGCTTGAAGTTTTGGATTGATTAAGATCAAGTAGCATTCATTGTAATAGGACTTAAGTTTTATGTTGATGGATTTTAATGCAATTCAATGAATTTTATAGAAGTTTTCAATTAATACTTGTGTCCATCAATTAATATTCTACATTCTTGAATGTTTACTTGCACTAGAATTGCATAATTCCATGATTTTCATGTTTCATTAAGTGAATGATCAAAATAGTGTGCTACTAGAATTTTTCTTCATGATTTGTTGTGTTTAATTTCTAGCACCATACTCTGTGTTCACTTGATTTTTTAAGAGCCCAAGTAGATTATTAGATTTCTTCTTTGATGCTTAAGTTTGACTATATGTTTTAGGTTTTCATAGTAGTTAATTAGATGCATTCCTGCCTAAGGAATCATGTATGCCATTCCATGGTCATATGCAATGATGCTTGGGTAGTTCTCTTTCTTTGCCTGGTTAATATTTGCTTTAATTTATTTGTTAGTTTAGTTTAGATTCCATTACTTTACTAGTTTGCACCTGAATTAGTTCTAATTCCTAGTTAGGAAAGTATTGATTTTGTCATAGTTGATAAATTTCATGTTTAGAAAGTTAAAATTATGAATTTTTTGTTTAGTTTCCTTAGACTTGCATGATTTAGGAAAGTTTTTATAAATTGTGTTTTTAAGAAACTATTTCTTTTAGCATTTTTTGAGTTTAGCATAATTTCATTTTTCATGTCTTGCATTTGCTTTTAGTTTCCATCATTAGTTAAGTTAAGAATCTCACGATCATTGCATAAGTTAGATAATTTAAGTAGGGACCATTATTTCACATCCATTTGGTTCCTTGTGGAATGGACCTGTTCCCATGAATTATTATAACTGATTCATGTGCTTGTCAGTTTAATTTAAAATTACAACAATTTTCACATATTTCATACAAAAGAAGGGTAACTGAAAAAAAAAATAAAAAAATTCAAAGTGGTCTCTTGGAAATTTAGGATATCAACTACTAAAGAATGTTACACTCTACCAAAATCTCTACTCACTCATAACTACATCTGAGCCATCTTATTTCCAAGATTATGTTAAGGCCTTTCAATTGGATAGAATAAAGGCTAAGGATAGGGTTATCAAAGAAATGGATATAAGGGTAAACAAAAGTGTTTTAAAAAATAAGTAAAGGTCTTCTTCTAGTGCATTCACAATCATATTTTTATGTGAAAGTGAACATTCTTCTTTTCATTGGCTATCTTTCTTCACTTTTTCAATTTTCTGCTTGACTTTATCTATAGCTTCTTTGAATTCTTCTTCTTTTTGGCTTTAATGTTTATCTCTTAAATTGTATTATTCATACTTTTTCTCAAGATAATCCTTCAACCATCTTTACATATTCCCAAAACAACTGGGTAGTGGATAAATTATAGGTTTAAAATATGAGTAATGGTGAATTGGCTATCAAAGAAAAGGCTTAATGTAAACGCTCAAGGGTCTAACTAGAAAAAATAACTTAGGGAAGGCCAAAGGCTCTTCGTTATACAAAGAGTACCTCTATCATCTCCTAGGTTTCATATGACTTAAATATGTTCACACACTCAAGAGATATATGGTATAGTCTTTTATATGATTTCTCAATAGTTGACCAAGACAAGATAATGAGACCAACTAGGAATTTATATCCATTGAAGAAAAATTTATAATTTAAATATATATATCATCATCATCATCATTTAGACCTTATCCCAATTAGGGGTCGGCCACATGAATCTTATTCCTCCGTTCCTCTCTATCAAGTATCATGGCTTCATTTAGTCCCAAAATTTTTAGATCTTTGTTCACCACTTCTATGCATGTTCTTTTAGGCCTTCCCCTTGCCCTTTTAGAACCTTCTACTTGCATTGCCTCACTCCTTCTAACTGATATCATTTTCAGTCTCCTTTGAACATTTCCAAACCATCTAAGAATAATCTCCCTCATCTTGTTACCTATTGGTGCTACCCCTAAGTTTCCTCTAATGTTTTCATTCCTAATTTTATCCTTTCTTGTCTTCCACTCATCCATATCAACATCCTTATTTTTGCGAGGCTCATCCTATGAACATGATGTTACTTAACTGCCCAACACTCTGATCCATAGAGCATGGCCAGCCTTATGGCCATCTTATAGAATTTTTCTTTTAGTTTGAGTGGCACCTACTAATCACACAAAACTCTAGATGCACATCTCCATTTGTTCTAACGTGCTTGTATTCTCTAGAACCTCCCTCTCAAACTCTCCACTCTCATGAATCATTGATCCTATGTACCAAAGGTGGTCTTTTATGGGGACTTCTTGGTTATCAATCTTAAATGGTGTTCCACTCCTACTCTTCTCCTTGCTAAAATTGCATTCCATATATTTTGTCTTAGTTCAGCTGATTTTAAATCCTTTAGATTCTAATGCTTCTCTCCATAACTCTAGCTTTGTGTTTACGCCCTCCCTTGTCTCATCAAGTAAGACCATATCATCTACAAATAGCATGCACCATGGAATCTTCTCTTGTAGATATTTTGTTAACTCATCCATAACCAATGTGAAAAGGTATGGGCTCAATGCTGATCCTTGGTGCAATCCTATAGTGATAAGAAAATCATCTGTCTCACCATTAGTGGTTTTCACATTCGTTACCTCTCCCTCATACATATCTTTAATTATGTCTATATACCACCGCCCCCCCTTTCTTGCCCAACACCCTCCATAATAACTCTCTAGGGACTCTATCATAAGCTTTCTCTAAGTCGACAAAGACCATGTGGAGGTCTTTCCTCCTCTCCCTATATTTCTATATCAATTTTCTTAGTAAGAAAATAGTTTCCATGGTAGACCTCCTAGGCATGAAACCAATTTGGTTTTCTGATACACTTGTTTGATGCCCTCTAATCTAAAAAAGAAAGAATAACTCTAATCTCACATGAGTTAATAATCTCTACTAATCTTCTTCAGTATCTCTAAGTTATATTCAATTAAATGATATATATATGGCTATTTGTGTAATAATTATTTCAAGTTCAATTTTAATGAAATTTTTTAGAAAAAGGATAAAATAATAGTTAAATGTATACAAATATATTAATAAGCTTAATGTCAAAGATATATTGAATATTTAGAAAATCTAATTCTCATTCTTGTAATGGAACTTATCATAATTTTTTTTAACATTTAAAAAAAAAAATTTAATTAATGAAAGAAAAATTTTGACCGAAAAACTGAAAATGAAAGATGAACATATCAAATTTTAAATAGCCCACCCGAAAACTTAAATTAAATATTGTCCTTATTGTTCTAAAATAAAAGCATAGACAAATCAAATAACTAAGTTGAGATTGAAGGGATCAAAAGATAGTACATGCATGCCAAAGATGGTGCATGAATGTGTTGATGTGGCCAATAATGCAAAATACACAATGCAGATGCAAAATGAAGGACATCTATGATTGTATTAACTAACTAATCTACTAAACCCTAAACCTATACTAACCATTAAGGAGTTTTTAGAATAACTCACTTCATTTTAGGATCTCACAGTAGTCAATATACATTTTCCACCCAGAGATGTATGGTGGTGAGAAGATAATGGCATGCTAAATCACCATGAAGCAAAATATCTTAGGACCAACACGAGGTGACTTAACCCAAGTTCTATTAAATTGAGGAAAGATAATGCCAACATCAAAGAATTGATGACATTCCTCCTCCTTTACACTGTCCTGAAAGTTAGGGTTAAGCTAGCTTTGCATCTTCCTAAAGGTTGTTCATTTCCTCCTGATGCAAAGATTAATGGGGCTTAAACCCTTAGTATCTTCTAATGCACATCACAGAGCTTGTTGATGTTAGGCTAGAACATCTATTGAATCTCCTTCTTGTCTTGCAATCATAGGTAAGATTTTAGATGAACCTAAACTCTCACATGATGAACTATTTGGTAAAGGTTGTAGGTTCACATCAAGTGCTTCTTCACTATATGGCTAAAATTACATTTCAAGCAATGGAAGGGGTCCTACTTGTACTTTCTATTGAGAAGTGTCAGTATCTTAATAAATGAAGGTGTCTATGTTAGAATAAAAATTAGGATGATGAAGACATGCCTGAAGAGGATAATTGTTGGAGGACGGTAGGGATGATGCAAGACTTTCCATCTCATAAAGATCATATGATGATATTGCCATCTTGGCATGGGCTTCTCATAGCCCTTAACTTGCTCTATTTCCTCTTCCCTTCCTAAAAAATTAATAGATACTTGACCCTTATGGAGCTCTAGCTGCACTCTAAATTGTTTCATTGCTTCTTTAAATTCTAATGTATTATGAATATATAAATGAAGGGTCTCTTTTGTTGCTTGTTCCCTTTGTTATGGGGGAAATAGTTGGTATGACTCATATTGTTGTGGAAATGGGGTATTAGGAAATGGTTGAGTGGAACCAAGACAGTTCTCCTTGGTAATTCTGAGACCATGTTTGAGTGGGATGACTAGCCCATCTAAGATAGTCAGTCTCAGCATATAGATAATTTTTAAGGCATGTGAATGCATTTGTTGCACTCACTAGCTCTGAAAAATATTCAGGGTATGCAGAGTTTCATGGGATGATGTAGTAGCATATGCTGGTCTAGAATAGGTAAAACAATCCTCATAATGAGGCTGCCTTGACGACTCCCTAGCCTAAATAAAAGCATCCAATTAATAAAATTGACTATCTACTCTATCTATTCTACCCACCAATCTATCTATTGTATTAGATAGATTAATGAGAGGAGATGATTTAAATGATTATTATAGAGTGGGAGTGTCCTAGGTGGTCTAGGATGTAAGTGGTAAATGATGGAAACCCCTGGTAGAAGAGATTAAAAAAATAATGCTACAAGTACTTAAGGACTATTAATAAAGCATAAGCTAGTAAGAGTTTAAATAGATTTGTTAAGTGGATACATGAAACATTAAACTAGACTATGGTTTGGAATGCAAACAAGGAGATATAGGATGGCATAACACATGGGGAATGCATGAAATGAATAAAAAGGAGGCCTGACCTTGCTTACAAAACCATCTACCCCCATTTTGTCATGGGAAGGGGTAGCTGGCCTCTTCCATGCAAGGTGGCTTCCATGTGTTCAACGAAGTTGGGAAGAGTTTCCATGTGTTGTAGAAGAGAAGAGTAGAGCGCCATGTGTCCATGTGTTGTAGTGAACCTTTCCATGTGTTCAAAGAGGTTGTAAAGAGTTTCCAAGCATCATTCTGTTTTTGTAATGGAGTATAAGAGTGAAGGAAATTCAACAAAGCCTCTCTTCCAACTCCATACGTTTTTGTTCTCACTTCAAGAGAGAAAAACCGTCATTGTGTGAGTTGAACTTCCATGAAAGGAAAACCAATAAGAAGAAGGATTTTTGGATGGGAAGAGAGGATGAGAGACACACCCAAGCCTTGCAAATAAGCCTAGAAGAAAGAGGAATGACAGCTAGAAGAAAGGAGCGCAACTTGAAGCATCAGAGTGGAACATCCAAGGCAAGGAGAGGAACTAGTTTTGGAGCAGCAAAAGGTTGCCTAAGGGACGTCGTGGGAGAGCTTCAAAAGAGATAGGGGATAATAGGATTGTTATTGATATAGATTTAGGTTTATACCTTAAAAACCTAAGCTTTTGAAAAGGATTTCATTGGGTTTTGTTTGGGTTTTTTCATAGTGAAGCATGTCTGTAATACGTGTCCTGACGTTGAAGCATGTATTTGGGATTTTATTAATCCTAACCTAATCCATGATAATATTATATTATTTTATCTTGTTAAGCATGATTATATGCTGGGGTTCAATGATGTATGATTGGTTAATCTTGCATATTTTACATGATTTTAATGGCTTGAAGTTAAGGGTTATTGAAAATGCTAGAAATGAAAAGGTGAATCCAAGCTGGGAACACCCCTGTATTTCCATCATTTGGAACATGTTTTCACACTAGATCCTTTGGAAGTTTTGTTGAAGGAGATTATCATACTGGAATTTTGGGAGTTTTGGTGCCATTTTTGGTAGTGGTTGAGGGGTAGGAAGTTGACTTCAATTTCGTATGTCTTTAGGCTATAAATGGGATACCAATACCCTTCCCATTAGTGGGGATTAACCACTATTTTCTTTTGATCAAAATGCCAAAAATTCACTATTTATTTTAATTTAATATCACTAATATTCACAACCATATAATATTTTCTAAGTTTTGTTTCAAGTTGGAGGGTGAACATCCCACCTAATGTGAGATAACTTCCTGCTGGAAACAAATAGGATGCATTTCACTTAAGGGGATCTTGAGGAGTAAATCTGCTAGTATCCATGATTATTTTCACTTGGATTTCTATTCTATCATGTAACTTAATATATTAACATGACATCCATAAATTTCTACCTCAAAAGTATTCATATTTTGTTTGCTTGACCTGATGATTATTGCTAGGGGATTTGATGAACTAAAAGGACCAAATTTTATTCTAACATTCTATATTAAGTGTTATTATATGAATCTTGCCAATTTCATAGTTTAAATGTCAGTTTTGTAAGGTTTCCTACATGATTATCAAAACTACTCCTACTGGACACTACAGTGAGGCATTTTGCTATGTGGTGAAATATGTTTGCTAACTGCTCCATATTTACTTGTAAATGCTAAATTTATGTTATCAACCCTCATTATTACATGTATACTTGTATTCAATGCAAATAAATGGGAATAAAAATTATTGTAAGTGACGAAATAGTTAAAGGAATGAAACACAAACCCTGATGGAAAAACAGGAGATGTGTAATTAATGGAGACCTTGGTCCTTGGATGGGATGCAAAATCGTTATGTGATTGGTCCTGTTTGACCTTCGTTTTAAGATTGATGGACTGGTGTATGATTGATATATATATATATATATATATATGATGAGGATTGAAACTTGATTGAAAGGTGAAATGTGAAAGGAAATCAAACACACAATGGAATCCTTAAATGAAAAGCTAAGTTGGAAAATTTAACTAATTAAACCAATAACTTGTAGATTTTGATACCATAAGTGTATGGACTTAATTTATGTTCATAATCAACCTCAAATGGAGGATAAAATTGAGGAAAATCAGTACGATACAATTAACATAAAGTGACTCTCTTGTAGGGGAGTGATAATGGGAAATAACATTAAGGAAATACACAGTTCCACTTAGGTGTGTAAGTAAATGAATAGTAACCCTTATTGGGTTGAAATGAAATGAAATGAGACTAAGTAAGCTATTCCAAGAAAGAAATCTACCTAGAGTAGTAAGTAAGGACATTACACAAAAGTAAGAAAAGTGAAATGAATTGACTTAATAAGAGACGGGATATGATTAGAGACATATTCAAGATAGCAACCCTATGGTTACTATCCTTAGGACATTCAAAAATAGACTAGTATCATTACCAGACACCTTAGGATGAACCTTGGTTTAAAATGAAATACATAAGGGGGGAACCAAGAAGAGAAATAATGGATAAACCAACTACCTACTTACACACATCCTAAGTGATTCATACTAATGATTATTTAAAAGCCTTGATTATTGATGGATAAGATTTAAGTAATATTAATCCACATGGTTAGGGCATAGTTAATCTTAGGGAAGGTAACCTAACAAAGAATGATGACATTAAGAGCAAGCACATCCAAAACCTAGGATGGTTTCCAACTCATGAGTTATGAAACTATCATAAATGATTATCATAATCTACATCACTTAACATGGTGCACATGCGAATCCATGTAATTCAATTTTTGGAACCATTGAACTATTGGACTTAAAGGCCATGACATATAGCATGCATGGATTATGAATAGAAGGCTTTCATGCCTTAGATGAGAGTTGGACATTCCATATTGTCACATATGGCTTTACACGCTACTTGATTTTTTGCTTGATAATTTGAATGTTTTGCCAAGCACTCTATGAGTGACTGTAAGTCCTGGAGATGTTTTGATCAATATTTAGCAAGCACACTATGAGTGACTATAAGTCCTATAGATGTTCTTATTGATGTTTAGGCAAGCACTCTACGAGTGGTTGTAAGTCCTAGAGATTTTATTTGATTGGTATTCAAGCGAATGCTCTATGAGTAGCTATAAGTCTTGGGAATGTGATTTTTATCAAGGTTTAGCAAGTGCTCTACAAGTATTGTAGGTCTTAGAGACCTTATGTTAGTAGGTGCAATTGGCCATTGACTTCTGAGATGATATTGATACCAGCCCTGCAATGGAGATGACAGGTAATAGAACTAGCTTCTAATGTGGAATTACTTTGAGGTAGCCAGTGCCCCAATAAGCTCCGGTGAGGATTAGACCATGAGGTATCCACAAGTCAACATAGAGGTTGCAGAAGTTGCTTGAGGTAATGGTGGGCACTATGAGCATAGGAGTTTGGATATGGATTGTGTGACATGAGCTAACATGTTAGTCTTTCTCAAGAGTTGGTCCAGACCTAAAATGGCAGGCCACTTGCGAGAGTTATACTAGATCCCGTGGCAGGATGTTTGTGCCACTTAGTGGTGACCCTAGGGAGGTATATGTTATGATTATGGGCATGTTGGACATGCCAATCACTCTTGAGAGTCTAGACCTCGGTCCCGATGGTAGGAGTGTATGCCATCTTATTTTGATTGATCAATTTCATTTTGGATGGATGTGATTTTTCACACTCTATTTAATAGTGGATTGTGCCTTTGACTCTTGGATTTTCCGAATTGCTGTTTTATCAACTTTGGATTATGAATGGATTGAATTTGAGTCTTGAGTGTGATTTGCACTTCGCGCATTCTCATTTATTATATGACTTTGAACTCTATGTATTGATGAAGTTAATGACATGAGATGACTTTTGAGAACTTAGAGAATTGTAGGTATGCTATGGACTAGAATGTAGCATTTGCATGCATAAGTGCATGCCTATTCTAAGTTGTCATGAGATAAATCATAAATTATGCACCATTGGTTGACCATGAAGGAGAAAGGCAAGGCTAAGGCATTGAGCTCTTGATGAGATGTATGGTGGAGATACTCCGATGTGGACTTCATGATATAGTTTATTTTGGGTTGTATATATTGTTTTGTTGATACTTGAACAACTGTAGGACCTAAAATGAGACTTTATGTATATGTTTAGTGGACATGTGATTTTATTTGTGACCAGTAGATCTAGTGGCATGTACTTCGAACCATTTTCAGGTTAGAATCTTATTTTACTTATATGTGCAGAAATTCTAGAACTAACACCCGACTTAAAGGAGAGTATTTCACAAACATACTTACATAATGTCACAAAAATGGGATTCTCAAAAGTAAGAAAATTTTTATTGCTTTTCAAATAAATCCAAATAATCTTTCAGAAAAACTAGGGTGTTATGCTTCTATCTCATATGTGTCTTCATAATAAAGGGGTTATTGAGTAAAATGGTAAGAAAGTGGCTTTTTATCCCTTGCTTTGTTGGCCATATTGTTGGTAGGGTTAATTAGATCTACTTAATTATGCAACCCTTGCCTAACTGTCAGTTCAATTTTAGGAGTCTAAAAGTGCTAGATCTGGATTCAAGGATCTATGATCGTTCATATGCCAATGTACTCAACTTTGTATACAACGAGAACAAGTAGTCATATACAACAAAATGATACTTTCTTTGTGCTAGTTTAGGGGATCCTACACTAGATGATGCATTCTATATGCAAATAATGCATAGCCAATAGGAACACACAATAAATCTATCCTTCAGGAAAAATAAGCTGAAATGGTGGGCACGGTCATCTATAGTCTTTCTCGTCACATACGCAAAGACAGAGGGAGGGTATCATTATCAAAACGGCTCTTGTGTTTTGAATCCTTTTTACATTACTTACCAAATTGCCCTTCAAATTTTTATGCTCATAACTTTTTCATCTGAACTCCATTTTTAGTGTTCTTTGTGTCGTTGGATTCCATTTTTCGAATAGAATCTAATTATGAGAATATTTTCAACAAATTTTAACTTCTAAATTTCAAAATTTATAAAACATTCATCTTCATGTTCAATCCAATCTTCCAAATAGGACCTTAAAATTTAGGCAGTTACATTATTTTTCGATGCTGCAAACAGTGAATGGAGGCGGGCAGCTCGAGCCCCTACTATCTTTCTCAACACAGGTGCAGAGATGGAGGGAGGGTGTTATCATCAAAATGGCCCACTTTGTTTCGAATCCTCTGCTTTTTTAATCATTTAGTTACCAAAATGTGCTTCAACTTCAAATGCTCATAAAATTTTCATACGAATTTTGTTTTTTGTCTTTTTTGTGTCGTTGAATTCCATTTTTTGAATATAATCTAATTATGAGACTATTTTCAACAAAATTTCAAAATTTATAAAACATTCCAGGTCCTATTCAATCCAATCTTACAAATAGGACCATAAAATTGAGGTAGTTACATTACTTCCTAGTGCCGCAAATGGTAATTGGAGTTCTATGGCACGATCGCCTACAGTCTTTCTCAGTGTAGATGTGGAGATGGAGGGAGGCTATCATTATCAAAACATCCATTGCATTTTGAATCCTATTTTTATTTTAATTACAAAAATGCCCTTCAAATTCAAATCCTCATAATTTTTTATTTGAACTCTGTTTTTAGTGTTCTTTATGCTATTGGATTCCATTTTTCATGTAGAAGCTAATTATGAGAATATTTTCAACAATTGTTTTTTTTTAATTCAAAATTTATAAAACATTCATCTTCCTGTTCAATCCAATATTTGAAATAGGACTTTAAAATTCAGGTAGTTACATTATTTCCTAGCGCCGCAAACTATGACTGAAGGTGGGTAGCACAACCACCTACCATCTTTCTTGGTGCAGACGTAGAGATGGAGGGAGGGTGTCATCATCAAAATGACCCCATATGTTTTGAATCCTTGTTTTTACTCTTTTAATTACCAAAATCCCCTTCATTTTCAAATGTTCATAAATTTTTCATATGAATTTTGTTTTTTGTATTATTTGTGTCATTGGATTTCAATTTTTAAAAGAAATCTAATTATGAGACTATTTTCAACTAATTCTCAATTAAAAATTTATAAAACATTCGTGGTCCTATTCAATCCAATCTTCAAAATAGGACCATAAAATAGGGGTAGTTACATTACTTCCTAGTGCTACAAATGGTGATCAGAGGTGGGCGGAATGACTGCCTAACATCTTTCCGAGCACAAATGTGGAGACAGAGGGATGGTGTCATTATCGAAACATCCCTTGGGTTATGAATCCTTTTTTATTTTAATTTCAAAAAATGCCCTTCAAATTCAAATGCTCATAACATTTTCATCTGAACTTCGTTTTCAATGTTCTTTCTCTCATTGGATTCAATTTTTCAAATAGAATCTAATTATGATAATATTTTTAGCAAATTCTAACTTCCAAATTTCACAATTTATAAAACATTCATCTTCATGTTTAGTCTAATCTTCCAAATAAGACTTCAAAATTCAAGTGGTTACATTATTTCCCAGTGCCGCAAATGATGACCTAAGGTGGGCGGCACAACTGCCTACCATCTATCTCATCACAAGCATGGAGATGGAGGGTTGGTGTCATCATCAAATGGCCACCCATGTTTTGAATCCTTTTCGTTTATCTTTTAATTACCAAAATGCCCTTGAACTTCAAATGCGCATAAATTTCTCATCCGAACTCTATTTGCAGTGTTCTTTGTGTCGTTGGATTCCATTTTTTTGAATAAAATTAATTATGAAAACATTTTCAACAAATTGTCAATTCAAAATTTCTAAAACATTCATCCGCCTATTCAATCCAATCTTCCAAATAGGACTTCAAAATTTGGGTAGTTACATTATTTCACTGCACCGCAAACGATGATTGGAGGTGGGTGGCACAACTACCTACTATCTTTCTTGTCACAAATGCGGAGATGAAGGATAGGTGTCATCATCAAAATGACCCTGTGCATTTTGAATCCATTTTTTTAATTATCAAAAGGCCCTTCAACTTCAAATGCTCATAAAATTTTCATTCGAACTTCATTTTTAGAGTTCTCTATGCCGTTGGATTCCATTTTCTGAATAGAATCTATTTATGAGAATATTTTCAACAAATTCTCAATTCAAAATTTATAAAATATTCATCTACCTATTTAATCCAATCTTCTAAATAGGACTTTAAAATTTAGGTAGTTACATTATTTCCTTGTGCCACAAATGGTGATAGGAGGTTCGCGACAGGACCGCCTACTGTCTTTTTCATCGCAAACGCAGATATGGAGGGAGGGTGTTGTTATCAAGGGTCCCTGCATTTTTAATCCTTTTTTATTTTAATTACTAAAATACCCTTCAAATTCAAATGCTCATAACTTTTTCATCTGACCTCTCTATTCAGCGTTCTTTGGGTCATTGGAGTCCATTTTCTAAGTAGAATCCAATTATGTGAATATTTTCAAAATTTCTAACTTTTAAAATTCAAATTTATAAAACATTCATCTTCCTATTCACTCCAATCTTTCAACTAGGACCTTAAAATTTAGGTAGTTACAATATTTCCCAACGCCACAAACGGTGACTGGAGGTGGGCGGCACGATCACCTACCCTCTTTCTTGATGCAAACAGGGAGATACTAGGAGGGTGTCATCATCAAAATGGCTCCATGCATTTTGAATATGGCCCCATGCATTTTGAATCCTTCTTATTTATCTTTTAATTACCAAAATGCCCTTCAACTTCAAATGCTCATAAAATTTTCATTTGAACTCCATTGTCAGTTTTCTTTGTGTCATTGGATTCCTTTTCTTGAATAAAATCTAATTGTGAGAATATTTTCAAAAAATTCTAACTTCTAAATTTCAAAATTTATAAAAAATTCATCCTCCTCTTCAATCCAATCTTCCAAATAAGACTAAAGTTCGAGTAGTTACATTATTTTTCGGTGCTATAAACTGTGACCGAAGGTGGGCGGTGGGACCGCCTACTGTTTGTATCGGCGCAAGCATGGAGATGGAGGGTGGGTGTCATCATCAAAATGTTCCCCTACATTTTGAATCACTTTTTTAAGTATATTAATTACCAAAATGCCCTTCAACTTCAAATTGTCATAAAATTTTCATGTGAACTCCATTTTCAATGTTCTTTGTGTTGTTGGATTTCATTTTTTGAATAGAATCTAATTATGAGAAAATTTTCAACCAATTCTCAATTCAAAATTTATAAAACATTCATCCACTTGTTTAATTCAATCTTCCAAATATGACATTAAAATTTGAATAGTTACATTATTTCCCTGCACCGTAAATGATGATTGGAGGTGGGCAACACGACTGCTTACTATCTTTCTCATCGTAGACGTAGAGACAAAGGTAGGGTGTTGTTATCAAAACAGCCCTTGCCTTGTGAATGCTTTTTATTTTAATTATCAAAATGCCCTTCAAATTCAAATGCTCATCACTTTTTCATCTCAACTCTGTTTTCAATGTTCTTTGTGTTGTTGGATTCCATTTTTCAAATAGAATCTAATTATGCGAATATTTTCAACAATTCTAACTTCCAAAAGTCAAAATTTATAAAACTTTCATGTTCCTGTTCAATCCAATCTTCCAAATATGACTTTAAAATTCTAGTGGTTAGATTATTTCCCAACACCACAACACTATCTGAAGGTGGGGTGGCATGA
The DNA here is from genome assembly GCA_035236585.1 of Warburgia ugandensis. Classification (NCBI taxonomy): domain Eukaryota; kingdom Viridiplantae; phylum Streptophyta; class Magnoliopsida; order Canellales; family Canellaceae; genus Warburgia; species Warburgia ugandensis. Next base: position 75,541,967 of record CP141129.1, on the reverse strand, counting down.
TCGCCTACCAACTTTCTCTGAGCAGACAGGGAGATGGAGGGAGGGTGTCATCATCAAAATGGCCCCATGAGTTTTGAATCATTTTTTTAATCTTTTAATTACCAAAATGTTCTTTAACTTCAAATGCTCATAATTTTTTCATATGAATTTTGTTTTCAGTGTTCTTTGTGTCCTTGGATTCCATTTTTCCAATAGAATCTAATTATGAGACTTTTTTCGACAAATTCTCAATTCAAAATTGATAAAACATTCATGGTCCTATTCAATCTAATCTTCCAAATAGGACCATAAAATTGGGGTATTTACATTACTTCCTAGTGCTACAAATGATGATTGAAGGAGTACGGTAGGACCGCTGCCTTCTTGGCACAGACATGGAGACAATGGGAGGGTGTCGTTATCAAAACGTCTCCTACATTTTGATTCCTTTTTTATTCTAATTATAAAATTCCCTTCAAATTCAAATGCTCATAACATTTTCATCTGAACTTCGTTTTTCATGTTCATTGTGTCGTTGGATTCTATTTTTTTAATAGAATCAAATTATAAGGATATTTTTAACAAATGTTAACTTCTAAATTTCAAAATTTATAAAACATTCATCTTCTTGTTCAATCCAATCTTCTAAATAGAAATTTAAAATTTGGGTAGTTACATTATTTCTCGGCGCCACAAATTGGGACATGAGGTGGGCGACACAACCACCGACCATCTATCTCAGCTCAAGTACAGAAATGGAGGGTGGGTGTCGTCATCAAAATAGCCCTATGTGTAGAATCCTCTTTTTTCAATCTTCGAATTATCAAAATGCCCTTCAACCTCAAATGCTCATAAATTTTTCATTTGAACTCCATTTTCAATGTTCTCTATGCCATTGGATTCTATTTTTTGAATAGAATCTATTTATGAGAATATTTTCAACAAATTCTCAATTCAAAATTTATAAAACATTCATCCGCGTATTCAATCCAATCTTCCAAAAAGGACTTTAAATTTTGGGATGTTACATTAGTTCCTTGTGCTGCAAATAGTGGGCGGAGGTGGGCGGCACAATTGCCTACCATCTTTTTCGTTGCAGATATGAAGATGAAGGGAGGGTGTCGTTATCAAAACAGCCCCTGTTATTGAATCCTTTTTTATTGTAATTTCTAAAATGCCCTTCAAATTCAAATGCTCATAACTTTTTCATCCGAACTCCATTTTTAGTGTCCTTTATTTCTTTTGATTCCATTTTTGAATAAAATCTAATTATGAGAATATTTTCCAAAAATTCTTACTCCATTTTTAATGTCCTTTATTTCGTTTGATTCCATTTTTGAATAAAATCTAATTATGAGAATATTTTTCAAAAATTCTAAATTCTAAATTTCAAAAATTATAAAATATTTGTCTTCTTGTTCAATCCAATCTTCCAAATAGGACTTTAAAATTCAAGTAGATACATTATTTCCCACCGCCAAAAATAGTGACAGGAGGTGGGCGGCAAGACCTCCAACCATCTTTTTCATTACAAACACTGAGATAGAGGGAGGGTGTTGTTATCTGTACGGACCCTGTGCCTTGAATCTCTTTTTAATTACCAAAATGCCCTTCAAATTCATATGCTCATAACTTTTTCATTTGAACTCCATTTTTAATGTCCTTTGTGTTGTTCGATTCCATTTTTCGAATAGAATCTATTTATAAAAATATTTTTCAAGAAATCCTTGTTTCTCAATTTATAAAACATTCATTCGCCTATTAAATCCAATCTTCCAAATGGGACTTTAAAATTAGGTAGTTACATTATGTCGCTTTGTCGCAAATGGTAGCAGAGGTGGGCAGCACAACCGACTACCATCTTTCTCATTACATAAGCGGAGATGGAGGGAGGGTATCATTATCAAAATGACTCGTGTGTTTTGAATCCTTTTTTATTTTAATTACCAAAATCCCCTTCAAATTTAAATGCTAATAACTTTTTCATCCGAACTCCATTTTCAGTGTTCTGTGTCGTTCAATTCCATTTTTCGAATAAAATTTAATTATGAAAATATTTTCAAAAAATTCTAACTTCTAAATTTAAAAATTTATAAACATTCATCTTTTCATTCAATCCAATCTTTCAAATAGGAGTTTAAATTTTGGGTAGTTACATTATTTCCCAATGTCGCAAATGGTGACCGGAGGTGGGCTACACACCACTACCTACCTTCTTTCTCGTCGCAGATGTGGAGATGGAGGGAGGGTGTCATCATCAAAATCACCCACTGGGTTTTGAATCCTTTTTATTTTACTTATCAAAATGCCCGTCAAATTCAAATGCTCATAACATTTTCATCTGAATTCCATTTTCAGTGTTCATTATGCCGTTGGATTCCATTTTTCAAATAGAATCTAATTATGAGAATAATTTTAGAAAATTCTAACTTCTAAAATTCAAAATTTATAGAACATTCATCTTCCTATTCAATTCAATCTTCCAAATAGGACTTTAAAATTTGGGTAGTTGATATCTTTTCATGAGACCATTTTTATCATTCTTTCTAGGTTATTGTTCTTTTGTATGGAATATGTGAGATTATTGAATTTGATGAACAACATTCTATGCAAATATTAGTGAGAGATTTAAACCTTTCTGAGTGATAAGTATATCCTATGAGAATTAAAGTTAAAGCATACATTTGGATGGTAATCTAGGTTATATTTGATATGAAAATTGACAATTATATATTAGCTATAACACACACTTACCTTTTGAAGTTTAATTAAATAATGGGATATCTTTTGCATAAGGGTAAGATTTTGAACCTTTTGATTCACAATTATTAGTAGGCTCCAGTTAGGTATTTAATATAAGTTGAATAGAAGAAAATTTTCTCAGATGAATAAAAGACTTATAAATTTTTTGAGAATTTTGTTGGTATATTCACTGCAAACCATTCATGAGACTTAACTCCACTAGGGTAACCTATGGGTTTAAGGGCTTGTTGTATGTGCAAAATGCAATCATGAGTACCTACAAAAGTAGTACTTTGTATCAGTTTTTGTAACATGATTTTTTTATTATTTTGATTAGGATTAGTAAAATCCTAGTTGGGTGTGATAAGTGTCTAATTTTGTACTCAAACCACACAATTAGTTATCCATATGTAATAACTTATAACATTAAAGTAGGGTTTTCGACCAAAAATTATAACACATGCATTTCTGACTTAAAAGATAAAAAAAATTGATAATTTACAGGTTCAAAGGCTAAGCTAGAGTAATCATCTTTTTTTAGGATTAAATTAGAGTTTTTGACTTTTTGTAGGAAGCGAGATGATGATTTGACAGCCGATATCGATCAACATGAAAATTTGAATATAAAGATCAAAAGATAGATTCAAGGCTAAATGTCATCAATCCAAGCAAGATGAATGCTCAAGATCACCTTAAGGACTACAAAGGATGGAATTAGAAAAGTCAAAGATGACTAAAGTGGGCCCATGCACAAGCCATGCAAAGTCCACCAACTTTGCATGGGATTTACTTAAGTCACCTAAGCCATGTAAGCCATGAAGAAGGTGGTAAGCTAAGGAGCCTAATCAAGCTATCAATGCCAAGGGGGTTGAGCCACCAAGCCATACCATTAGAGCCCTTAAAGCTAGCTATGAAGCCAAGCCAAATGAGATCTCAAAGCAAGCCATATAAGCTAAGAAACATGAGAGTTTATGATTAGAGGAAAATCTAAAGAAATGTCCATGGAATTTTAAGGGATATTTTGAAGGTAATTATGGAAAAATCCACTTTCATAAGGTAGCATGTGGACCAATAGGAAGAACCCACTACATTTTTATTATTTTCCATGTTTTTCTCACTTTTCACCTCACCATGCAAAACCACTACGAATTTTGCACTTTCCTACCAAGGAGGTCTACCATTCTAAAACTCCCACCTTCCTAAACTTCCATTTCAACCAGCCAACTAATCCTAGAGTGTCACCTAATCTATCCAACCAATCCTCACCTACTCAGTAAACCACCTCACCAACCTATCCTCACCATCCACTCTTCATCCAAGGGCTGCCATCATCTTCATCTCTCCATATCTCTCTCACCCCATAAGAATTCCACATGAAAACCAAAGTAGGAGATGCCTCCTTCCTAAAATAATGGTACCTCCCACCATTGGTCAAACCAATCCATGTTGCCACATTCCCACGTCCATCTCATTCCTTAATTTATTTCCTCTTCACTACCCAAATATTTCCCATGATTTACCTACTTTAATTCCACATGAAACCCTTTAAGGGAAAGAGCTCCATACCTAGATCACTTTTCACTCTTACATTCCATCTCCTTCCCCACCTCTTTCTTTCTTTCCTAACCACCTAGATCCATACATATTTTTCCTAACCATTTTGGCTATCCTAGATTTAATCCCTACCTTAGATTTTCTTCCTTTACTTTCTACATTAGGACCAACCATTAGCAAGATTAGAAGGCAGCCAAAAGATATAAAACAAGTGAGTTTCCACATAAGATACTTACTTGGAGAAGGTGAGATTGTCCCCTCTTTTGAAGGAGGCATCTCCAACTTTCCTTCCTCCTTCATTCCTCTACAATTTTCTCTTTGCTCCAGCCATTTCGTCCTCTAAGATTTCCCCACCCACTTCCTGGCTTCATGCCTTGGTTATTATTTAAGTATACAGCTTTTATTCGTGCTTTTTATTGTCTTTGATTTCCTGCTATTGAAGTGACAACCAAAGGAAAAGTCACCTTGAATCCTTGTTCTTCCATTCTATTTATCCTTTATTCCTTCCTTGCCTTAGATCTTTTCTTTGTGCTGGTTATTTATTTGTAATCCTACAAGGTTTCACATGCATGCTTATCTCTAGAATTTTTATGATGATTGAAGAGTTTTGAAGGGTGTTGTTGGGTTAAGAATGGTGTGCACATCCTCTGGATGATGCACACCACACTTGTATAGTTTTCTTTCAAGTAATAAAAGTGAAATGTTTAGGTTTTGTGGGTGTTTAAGTGCCTTGGATCTTGTTTATTGTTAATTTATTTAATTCCATGATACATGTTTAGATTTATAGATGTTTCATTCAACCTTTCAAGTATAGCATTCTAGAATCATTTTTCATTAGTCTAAACACACACAACATTCAAAATCATGCACACCACTCTAGGTGTTGTGTGGATGATATTGAATGTTATTTCTTTGAACTAAGATGTCATCCCATATTAATCTTTGTTCCACGTATTCCTCACTAACTCATGCATACACTTTACTATTGTTATTTTCATGCCTTTGCATCATAGTCATAGGATTTCATTTCGAAACCACAATTTGATCTATGTGCACAGCTCTTGAATCACCTGCATGATTTTAAGAGTATCTACATGAGAATTATAATTGTTCATTCTTGCATGCTTCATTTAGGAAAGTGTTTGTGGGGGAATTAGAATCTTTAATCACTAGATTAGCATATGCATTTTTCATCAGTAATTATGATCATCATTCTTTAAGTGTGACACCTCAGGTTTTTATCATGCTTTTTAAATACTTTTCTGAAATTTGGGGCCCAAGCATCAAAAGATTGTCTTCATTGAAAAAGGTTTCTGAAAATCCTAAGTATCATTTCTATAACAAACACAAGGATTATAAAATAGAATGAGTGTCTCATTCTGTGACGACCCGGGTTTTCCCATGCATTTTTAAATGCAAGATCTAAATTCCTAAGGCGTGATGCATCCCTATTTGAAAACCATTTTATAAAAGCCATGCAATGTAGCGGAAAATCTTTTGTTTTAAACTCATTTTGAAAACCCCGAGTGTCATTTGCTTTCACAACAATCAAAGTAGTTTTTGAAAAACTTCAGAAATCATAAATGTTTTTCCCTAGGTCTACCCAGTCACAGCACACAGCCCAACTGTAAATAAATACAAACACATGTCTAAAGGGTTGAGAATTTACTTACATGTATAATTGTTTCCTTTTTGATTCACTTGCTCGTAGCACTAACATAGATGTCCTCTACTCGTGGATGGAATTATCCTGAAAAATGTTAAGGATAGGGTGAGTATATACTATACTCAGTAGGAGTCTATCACTACTAGTTTTGCAATGCATACTACGTTTAAAATCATAATCATAAGCTCTTTAAAACACGTGCATGTTTGAACACTCATGTTCAATATCGATATCAAAAACCACTATCAAATTGGAATACTAACGACTTAAAGAATCGCACAAACCAAGTCGAAAGTATCATATATCATAAACATAATGATATGCATAAGATGCTCCACTGAATCCAACTCATGGATATCTGGTATGGCCGACCAGCCTCATGTCATGCCACATGCAATGCAAGTAAATCCACGAAACCATAGGGTCCAACTATGCCCACGACCTCACCGCCGTGTGGTCCTTGGGTACCTAGGGACATAGGGTCATGTACCTCCACGGGGGCATATGACACTTCGACCTAGTGCCGTGACACCAGTGGTAGCCCCCTGTACCACATGCAGTAGAAGCAGGGACATGCCCTTTTTGGGCGTGGTACCCATCCACCTAATAGTGGTAGAGGCTGGGAGGCCATCCCAGACCTCTCGGCATAGCGCCCACGAGCGTATTAGCCCAAATCATATATGATCAAACAAGCCAAAAACCTCTTTTTCAAACCTGTCCTCTTTGGGTCCCTCACAACTACCTGGCCCTCACAACTGCCTACCCAGCGTCTTTTGGTAACCCTCAAGGACATGCAATTTTGCAAGAACTCAATGCTCACAAATCATGCAATATATGCAATTATTTGCAAAACATATCTATGCATAATGTATTTATCATATGCATGTTGAATTCATTTATATGCTAAACAAGTCATACACATATACTTAAAACATGTAGTCTCAAAACAATCATGGCTCTTTTTAAAAGTCTAGTAGCGATAAAGCACCTATCTCAAAGTCTCCTGGAGTCACGTCCTTTATCACTCAGCCCATCCCTAGGTCTCATTTATAAACTCTTAGGTATGAATGGATACAAGGAGTCCTTATTAATTTCAGTCTATTTAGACATTAGATCGCTAGATCTTCCTTTTAGGGTCCTGGGTCCTTGCCTAATTCATTGTCAGGCTAGATCCTATGATATGGATCCACTATTCCATGGCTAACTCTGTAACTTGTTCTCTAATCCTAACTTTAAAGTCTCATTAGGTTCGCGTGTCCCAGTTCCCTGGACACCTGTGCATCCTGGTTGAACCGCGACTGCCTCACGTGCGTGCGGCCCAAAGGTAGTGCCAGGGACTGCATTTTGCACGCGCACATGCATGCTCAAGTGACGTGCATCATCGCATAGATGCACCTTGTATCATGGCTCATCTCAGCTCCCAGGGCACCCCGTGCATCCTGGTCGAGCCAAGACCCATGACCCATATCGTGCACGCACCTAAAGGCCGCACCTGGGACAGTGTACGCACTGTTGTACACCTGGAACCCGTGCCAGGGACCCAGTCCCAGGCACAAGTGGAGCATGGCGTCCCTGGGATGCCTGGTTCGTGCATGGCCAGCTGAACCGGCTTCTTCTTCTCTGGTTGGAAAAACCGGCTGCGGAAAAGGCCAAATCTAGCATGGATCTTGGCCTGGGGGAACCAAAACGGAGAGGAAAAGGGAAGAACGGCTTACCTGTAGCCTGGGGACGCCCTTTTTCCCGGTGGGTGTGCCTGCTCGCCGAAAAACTCGAACAAGGGGGGATACCCATTGCCAGACTGGAAAGGAGAAAGGTAATGGGAGAATGGCTGGCCCGACTAGGGCCTGGCCGTTTCCGAAAATTGCAGAGAGACAGGTTTCCGGTTTTTGCCAGAAACCCCAGTCCAAAAGTTGCTGGAAAACGTGTTTTTGGAGAGGGGGAGATGGGGCTTTTTATAGCCCTGCTATGGCGATGCTGCCAATGGTGGTGCCGCCCTTGGCGGTGGCAGATCTCTCTGGAAAAATTGTGAAAGAGGGTTTCTGGAGCGATCTAGAGGTGGAAGACGACAGGGGGTGCCGTTATCAAAACGGCCCCCTGCATTTTTTGTCTTTTTCGTTTTTCTGTTTAAATTCTAGAACTGCCTCTGATTTTTAAACGGACGTAACTTCTTCATACGAACTCCGTTTTTGGCGTTATTTGAGGCGTTGGATTCCATTTTTCAAGTAGAATCTAATGGTACCAAGTTTCCTCACAATTTTCTTCGTTTACTATTTTAAATAAAGTGAATCATTTAACACAGTTCATGTCATATAAGATGTCCAATTTTTGTTAAAATTGAGTAAATTGCTCGGTCATTACATTATTACCCCTTAAAAGAATTTCGTCCTCGAAATTCCATAAATTATCATCTTCAAGGTATTTTGTCTCTTAGATAACTCCTTGGTGAATGCATTCTCCCCTTAGGAATCAAATTTAGGCTCAACCTCAATTTACCATTTTTTTATTGTTCCTTCTACAAGGCCTTACCTATAAGGGCCGCTTTCGCTGCGTACTCTGATGCATACTCTCATACGTGCCAGTTTAACAATACTGGTTTCTAGCGGTATCTATCTCGAAATCCTTAGATGCCTATACTTTTCTCATCATGTATAAGATAGTCTCCTTGTAGGATCATGCTTCTTTATTCACGTATAAATTACTCCATACTTCTTTCAAGATCATATTATCTTATTTCTCATAGTCCTTTTTGAATATCATAGGATGATCCCTTTTCCTTCTCGTCTTTCATCTAGTGATCTCTTCATCATCCATATCTCCTTCTAATGGTTGGTTATTAGTAAGAGTCCAAAAATTTACCTTCTTTCTATTGTGTCTAACTTTGCTTCTTATCTTTTATATTTGTCCCCAAGATACTTCAATAACTGACATCGTGTTATGTGCTCTACAGCCAAACCCTTGATTAACTTTGAATTTCAACTATCTGTCATTTTCCATATGTGACTTGATTCTTTGACTAAAGTTACATTCAAAATAAAATCACAAAAGCCAATTTGTAGCATCTTCCATCGAGGACCTTATCATATACTGAAAGTAAAATGTCCTAACTCTATATCCAATCGAATTCATTAAACGCTTTTCTCATGTCAAATGTTAATGGTCGATTCATCATCATGGGTCAAATGTTCTTGTCCAGAGGCCTATCTCACTATTCACATCAATTGGTCATTAGGATTTTCAATAATGTTCCCATTTATACAAAGCAAAAAGTCTCTTATTCATAACCGAGTACCCTTACTAGGTCATGGTTGAATCCTTTGTCATCATCCTCTTTGTCCTTTCTTTGCTTGATGGTTTTCTTCGTAACCTTTCAGTCCAAAAGTTCTATACTCAATCCAGTAGGGTTAGCCCTTAGGAAATTCCTTCAATTGATTTTTCGTACTTGGTATATGCTCATAACAACTAACTATTTGTCTAAAGGCAAAGTAACATTAAATCTTCACCTTATAGTGTGCTAGCCATCTCACCTTTTCTCCTTCCATCCCTATGTGAATATATCATGCAATCTTTTATCAAGGCTTTATTGTCAATCATGCAGTCTGTATTGTCAGGAGGTATCCTCATAAGTAGTGATTTTCTCAATTCCTCAAATTTTATCCTTCAAGTGCCTTCTCATACTTAGCTTATAATAGCAGTTCTCGTTCAATAGCTACTACATCAAGTTATGCTGAAGCTATTAAATCATCAAATTTGAAAATCACTCAAGTAAGAATGGAACATTTTTGTAGACATATAGAAAGACTTTATTTGATTACCTATTGATCTCTTTCCAGATATATATTTGTCATAAGCTCAGGGGTCTCCAAATTGATCAGTACTTATCTACCTTTCTTTTCAATCCAAGGCAGCAGTATCTTTCAGACCCACAGTGATTTCTATGGTTTGTCACGGTATTTATTCAGGTTTGGAAAATCTTTCACATTGGTTTAGATCACTTCTTATTTTTGCTTCTATCTCAGTTGCAATTGTTCTCATAACTCCTTCCCGATGTGGCCTAATCAACTCCATGATGTGGCCTAATCAACTAACCTCATACCCTCAAATGACTTAATCTAACAAGTACTTCTTTCAGGTAAAACTCATGTCTAAAAACTTATAACATCCCTCTGAGTATATAACTTCGACTTCTAACTCATAGATACTAATATACTTGATTAATTAGGGTGGGATTCCTTTTTTAGTCAACGATACTCTAAAGGTAATGACTAAATAATGGTCTTAAGATTTTTGGTCTTCCAATCTATAATAGCAAGACCTCAATTTGATCCTTGATGGTACCCTAATTGCTAAAGAAAGACAATTGGACAAGTCACTGTCCCGGCTAATTCCTTTATTCATTCATGCAGTGGCAAGGTAGGATATCACCAAACTTTTCTTTTTATGGACTATATCCATTGGTGTTCCTCATAAGTTAATGGATCTGATAAGAATCTAATTGATATCAACCCATTCGTAAAATTTAATTTCTAGTTGGCCACCATTCCTCTTCAAAAATTTATTTGTCGCATAATCTCCTGAAATTTGATACTCTACTCAAAGTCTTAAACCCCATATGCTTTCTCTCTTTTATACTCTTTTACAATAAGATCACCAACTCATCTAGTATTATTCCTTTGCATTTGTTTGATCTACCTTCCTATAGGATTCAAGATGATAGAATTGTATGTATCTCCATAAAGTCATGATCTTCTTCTTTTGAATATTCAATATTTCATTGAATACTTGTAGTTACATCTCTATCTGTTTCTCTTTTTTCTTCAAACTCCTCATTTGGTCTACCTGGATCAATGTCTCTATATGCTTTGTTGCATATAATTGATACTTCATCTATTCCTTTACGTAACATATATGATAAACTGAATGCTTCTCAGAAATTCTAAACTGTCTTAAGATCATTGAAATCCTCAATTGCCTATAGCCTCAATAAAATTCATACAATGTCTTAATAATGGCATTGAGCTAAGTCCTTCAGGATCCATACCTTTGTGATCTAGTACGAGTCACAGTTATCTTCTAATATCATCTTGCATTCTCATCCCTCTTAGATTATCATCAAAATTTTCTCAAAGTCTGCCTTTTACATCCCCTATTATACTTATATCATATCCTTGTGGTAGTGTACTCATATTCTGATATTCTTTATGATGGTAAGATAGCCATCTAGGTTCTTTAATTTTCTCACCTTTGATGAGATTACTTTATTGTAGGTCAGAACTATCTACTAACAAGTCCACTAACATCTTCATTCATCATTCTCATCATAATGTAATTTATATCTAAGTTTCCCTGTTTGCACCACTGCACAACAATCCTTAAGATTTAAGCCACCCAATATCTAAGTATTTGCTAGAACCATCTCCTTTTTCACCTATTTGTTTATGGTGAAATGCCTTGAGCATTAATATTGTAATCTTCAAATAGAAGTAGTTATCTCTACTACTTCTATTTATACTACTTCTTCTTGATTTTCTCTATCATCTATGACCCTCGAACATGCTGGATTGGCTGTGAAAGGATAAAACCTGGGCTCTGATACCAACTGTGATGACCCGGGTTTTCCCATACATTTTTAAATGCAAGATCTAAATTCCTAAGGCGGGATGCATCCCTATTTGAAAACCATTTTATAAAAACCATGCAATGCAGCGGAAAATCTTTTGTTTCAAACTCATTTTGAAAACCCGGAGTGTCATTTGCTTTCACAACAATCAAAGTAGTTTTTGAAAAACTTCAAAAATCATAAATGTTTTTCCCCAGGTCTACCCAGTCACAGCACACAGCCCAACTGTAAATAAATACAAACATATGTCCAAAGGGTTGAGAATTTACTTACATGTATAATTGTTTCCTTTTTGATTCACTTACTCGTAGCACTAACATAGATGTCCTCTACTCGTGGACGGAATTATCCTGAAAAATGTTAAGGATAGGGTGAGTATATACTATACTCAGTAAGAGTATATCACTACTAGTTTTGCAATGCATGCTACGTTTAAAATCATAAGCTCTTTAAAACACATGCATGTTTGAACACTCATGTTCAATATCGAGATCAAAAACTATTGTCGAATTGGAATACTAATGACTTAAAGAATCGCACAAACCAAGTCGAAAGTATCATATATCATAAACATAATGATATGCATAAGATGCTCCACTGAATCCAACTCATGGATATCTGGTATGGTCGACCAACCTCATGTCATGCCACATGCAATGCAAGTAAATCCACGAAACCATAGGGTCCAACTATGCCCACGACCTCACCGCTGTATGGTCCCTGGGTACCTAAGGACACAGGGTCATATACCTCCATGGGGCATATGACACTTCGACCCAGTGCCGTGACACTAGTGGTAGCCCCTGTACCACATGCAGTAGAAGCAGGGACATGCCCTTTTTGGGCGTGGTACCCATTCACCTAATAGTGGTAGAGGCTGGGAGGTCACCCTAGACCTCTCGGCATAGCGCCCACGAGCGTATTAGCCCAAATCATATATGATCAAACAAGCCAAAAACCTCTTTTTCAAACCTGTCCTCTTTGGGTCCCTCACAACTGCCTGGCCCTCACAACTGCCTACCCAACGTCTTTTGGGCACTCCAGCGTCTTTTGGTAACCCTCAAGGACATGCAATTTTGCAAGAACTCAATGCTCACAAATCATGCAATATATGCAATTATTTGCAAAACATGTCTATGCATAATGTATTTATCATATGCATGCTGAATTCATTTATATACTAAACAAGTCATAAAATAAGTCATGTTAAACAAGTCATATACGTATACTTAAAACATGCAGTCTCAAAACAATCATGGCTCTTTTTAAAAGTCTAATAGCGATAGAGCACCTACCTCAAAGTCTCCTAAAGTCGCGTCCTTTATCACTCAACCCGTCCCTGGGTCTCATTTATAAACTCCTGGGTATGAATGGATACTAGGAGTCCTTATTAATTTCAGTCTATTTAGACATTAGATCGCTAGATCTTCCTTTTAGGGTCCATGGGTCCTTGCCTAATTCATTGTCAGGCTGGATCCTATGATGTGGATCTACTATTCCATGGCTAACTCTATAACTTGTTCTCTAATCCTAACTTTAAAGTCTCATTAGGTTTGCGTGTCCCAATTCCCAGGACACCCGTGCATCCTGGTTGAACCGCGACCGCCTCACGTGCATGCGCTCCCAAATGCTGTGCCAGGGACTGCATTTTGCACGCGCACATGCATGCTTAAGTGACTTGCTATGACACGCATCATCGCACAAACGCACCTTGTATCATGGCACATCTCAGCTCCCAGGATACCCAGTGCATCCTGGTCGAGCTAGGACCCGTGCCCCATATCGCGCGCGGACCTGAAGGCCGCACTTGGGACAGTGTACGCACTGTCATACACTTAGAACCCGTGCCAAGGACCCAGCCCCAGGCGCAGGTGGAGCATGGCGTCCCTGGGACGCCTGGTTCGTGCATGGCCAGCTGAACCGGCTTCTTCTTCTCCAGCTGGAAAAATTGGCTGGGGAAAAGGCCAGATCCGGCATGGATCTTGGCCTGGGGGAACCAAAACGGAGAGGAAAAGGGAAGAACGGCTTACCTGTAGCTTGCGGACGCCCTTTTTCCCAGTGGGTGTGCCTGCACGCCGAAAAACTCGAACAAGGGGGGAAACCCCATTGCCAAACCGAAAAGGAGAAAGGGAATGGGAGAATAGCCAGCCCGACTAGGGCCTGGCCGTTGCCGAAAATTGCAGAGAGACGGGTTTTTGGTTTTTGCCAGAAACTCCAGTCCAAAAGTTGCCGGAAAACGTGTTTTTGGAGAGGGGTAGATGGGGCTTTTTATAGCCCTGCTATGGCGGTGCTGCCAATGGCGGTGCTGCCCTTGGCGGTGGCAGATCTCTCTGGAAAAATCGTGAAAGAGGGTTTCTGGAGTGATCTGGTGGTGGAAGACGAAGGGGGTGCCGTTATCAAAATGGCCCCTTGCGTTTTTTGTCTTTTTCGTTTTTCTGTTTAAATTCCAGAACTGCCTCTGATCTTTAAACGGCCGTAACTTCTTCATACGAACTCCTTTTTCGGCGTTCTTTGAGGCGTTGGATTCCATTTTTCGAGTAGACTCTAATGGTACCAAGTTTCCTCACAATTTCCTTCATTTACTATTTTAAATAAAGTGAACCATTTAACACAGTTCATGTCATATAAGATGTCCAATTTTTGTTAAAAGAGAGTAAATTGCTCGGTCATTACACATTCCTACTAAAAATTTGACTGAATTTCCTCTGTTTTTAGAACATAAGTGCATTTAGCGCATGTGTCCGGAGCACAAAATAGACAATACAAATAAATTTTCATTGTTTTCAAAACAAATACATACAACTTATCATATCCCAAAACCTCCAGTCACAACTACATCACAATACATTTCACTAAATAAAAATGAGTCCACTACATCGTAGTAAATATACATACACGTTCTCTAGTAACTCATAATTTAAATTGCAAGATGTGAGGGTCACTCTTTAGATTCTAAAATTCCCAATCTGCTATAATTACCACTCCATAGTTGCTTTCACATCCTAAGCTCAATCTGTTCGTCCTTCTATTCTAGTTCTTAAAATTTGAGACATTATTAACAATTACAATGTCTCAACAAGCTTGCACTTGTTTAGGTCAAAAAAGGTCATTATTTTGGCAAGCAGTTCATGATTTATATAACCAAAGTAATTGGGAAGTTAGTCATATAAAAAAAAAATTATGTTAGCTTAAATACATGCTCAAGTTAAAAACCTAAGTTTTCAATTCATGCATTCTATGGAATCAATTCATATGTCCTAAGCAAATCGTTTGACAATTCCTATGTATTCCAAAGCTTATGAAAGTATCATACATTATTCCTTTCTAGCATGCATTGGAGCAATTCTACGTCACTGTCATTTCATGATTCTTTAGTCATACAAGAACTCTTTTTCATACGTCCTAATAATCATTCAGTTCCATTCATAACATATGATACTTTAATGTTATTCATTATTCATGTACACATATCCATCTCACCTAGTTTCTTTATGAGTGATGCATTTCAAATTCATACATGATTAAGTACATGATCCTGCATAACAACTAATGATGCTCAATTAATCCAATTCATTCATAAGCCAATCCTTGGAAACACCATTAGTCTAAAAGAACTGACATATATACATTGATATGTATATATGCACTAAAATCCATAGGTGAAAATCATAATCTAATGAGTTAAATGTAGATAAGAACTATGCTTAGATAATTTTTAGTAAAGAATGCATAATATCAAGAATGCTTAAATTTAACAATAACTTCAAGCCTAGCATGATTATAATATTGTTTGAAAACATCCAACAACTATTCAAAATAAGAGTTCTCATGAAAAACTCTGGTCGTTAAACCCTCGAGAATGAAGAACACAACAGAGATGCTTAGATAAAGAAAACTAGTCAAGGTTTTTACAATCATGCTCATGAAACCATGTAGTACCCACACGTGCACAAGGCGACCTTAAAGTCCTATTGTAAAGACATTGCCCCACCTGTCCTACCAGTAGAGACCTCCCTTCTATCACATCACATACTACTCAACATTCATGGATAGGTCCAACGCTCTTGGACGTCAACAACACATTACACAATGTCCAATGCACCTAAACAGGGTCCAACACTCCTGGACCATGACCCAAGACTCCTGGACTATTATTGGGCCATACAACTGTTTAGTGAGAATATGCCTTAGGGTCTACCTACTTGAGCGGCAGTTAAGTGGTTTTCTCTAAATCAAATCAAAACCTCTCAGGCCTTATAGCCACTTTGTGAGTGCTTACCTAAAAATCATCTAAATCAAAACCTCTCAGGCCTTATAACTACTCTGTGAGTGCTTGCCTTAAAATCATCTAAATCAAAACCTCTCAGGCCTTACACCTACTTTGTGAGTGCTTACCTTAAAATCATCTGTCTCAAGTATAACTTTATTCACAGAAGGGTTTTAGGCTACGATGCCATCTCATAGAAAATAATAAATCTCAAGTAATTACAAAGTTCTCGGCACAACATAAAAGAGCCATCATTTATGTACCATTCCTATAAGCATCATCATAATTTACGATGAGCCTTACCCATAGCAATAATCATTCACATTCCACCACATATTCCCGTTTACTTAGGATATAAGTAAAGCAACATTAAATAGCATGATTCTAGCCATCACATAGCATGTATATATACACATTCATTTACCCTCATATAAACATGACTAAAACAATTTAGCTTTATGTAAGCAAGTATTACTATTCGATAATCAAGAGATACATCTTAAAGCATTCACCAGCGTATGTCTTGTTGCATCTTGTTCATTCTCATTTCTAAAAATGCATTATAACTCATTCTTATCAAGGTGATCAAGCATGTACTAAGACCACCTACTAATTAGTTTTAGGTAGATTGGCTAATGCTTTTAGTCTACTCTAGCCCAAGTATAACATGCCTTCTATTTAGGTTTATATTCCCTTAGGTGTAGTATTGCTTTACTCATTTTCTTTAGCATGTAATACTTTTAGCCTAAGGGCATAAAGCCATTTACTAGTTCTCCTCATGAAGTTACCATTAATTCACTTTTTCTTAGGATTTGTATTGCTTAGTTAACTAGGTCATGTCACCATTGTTTGCACTTTTCCCATGGCCAAACACCACCCAAATGGGGTATGATACTAGGGGTCAAATTCCCATTTTATCTACGGGATTTTGTCCTCCAAGATAGTCTCCTACTTCTCTAACATTTGTAAGTGTTTTACCTCTTGAAATATAGCTTACTATGTTCTTGATTTAAACCAAAAGCAACTAGCATTAAAGTCTCCATGTTCTAGTATACACATGCATTGTTGTTTACTCATTTTTCATACTTAAAAGTGGATCAGTTTTTCATAGAAGCAAGCACGTATTTGTTTCATTTTTAATCCCTCTATATCCTTGAGAACTTAGTTACCACTTGTCCTTAAGTACACACACACACACACACCCCCATCTTTTGTTCTTAAACACGGCTATTCGAAATGGAGTTATTCATTCTTGTGTTATTCAATGGCATTTCTTATACATTCATAAGAAATAGTTAAAACGTATCTCTAGTGAACATAATTAAAGATAACAATGATACAACATGCAAAGATTACAAATATACTAATTCAATTTACCAATCTAGTTAACCTATCTACACTACTCAACTAAGAGAGGGAGCATTGCAAGTTTTTAATGTATGGTTTAGTCTTGATGCCTAAATAAGTAGTTCAGTTGAATAGTAGCCTATGTTGACATACTGATTTTAACTTTTAGAAGTGCAACTAGATATAGGCATATGTATAAAAGTTCTAGTCTAATAGGGGTAATTCCTACACTTTTATTCAGGCGTTGTAACTAGGCAATAATAGCAATTTCAAGTGCAAGTTCAATCATTCGATTTCCAATTTGATGAAGTAAAATGCAACATAAGATGATAACTAAGTTTCACATGCTTTGATTCCATTTAAAATTTAAGATAGTGCATGTAAATCGTTATCCTTATTAATTCATTCTTAACAAAACATAACAATGATTTAGTTTTTCCATGATAGCAATCTTAATCCACCTACTTGATATCGACCATTTTGATTTACCAATGTCAACCAATGATTGATCTAAGCGTTGATCGGTGATTTAGATAATTGATTTGAACTTTTAAACTTGATACATCACTAATCTTAGATATATACATATAATACTATTAATCAATCTTCTAAATTGAAGGTTTGTTTATGACTAATCTTTTAATCTAACCTAAGATCCTACTGGGATCCAATTGTTCAAGTGTCTAGATCCACAGATTGTCATTCAAATCTTATTCTTAAAGTATAAGTTGTTTATATCAATGTTTGTTGATTGTTGCTCTAATCTGATTTGGCCTAAATATATGAATTTCATTTATACTAAAAATCTGAAGAAAATCTACAACTTTGATTAGTGTATGATGATTGAATTCTACATTTTCCAACAATCTTATAGTCAAATTTTCATCTACTATGTAAAAATAGTAACTTTGTATTTTGGATCTAAGTTTTCAACAAAAATCTGATGGTTATTAGCGATCAAAAACTCAGATCTCATAATTTAATGTAAGATAAATTGATTATCATAATCTACTATCCTGATTAAACATTTTACAAGTTTATATCTAAATTTCTATAACTTAATTAAGGTTAATAATTAATAAGATTTCAAGAGAATTCTGATTTACTATGCACACAAAATAGAAATCAAAGTTTAAAGCAATCTAATGAAAGGTCCTACCTATGAGAGTACAATTTCCAATTCAATATATTATCAAAAGTGTCAGATCATTGTTGGATCATCACGCCATGACTAGATCGTGATTGTCCATCATTGTAGAGTTTTGATCACTACCAGATCTTGGCCGATTGTGGCATGGTTTGAGGGGTTTTGTTCTCGAAGCTGGGATGGACAAGATGAATAGCTTGGATCTTAAATCTGAACCACCATAACCCATATATTAGGTGGGAACCAACGTCTTTGTTTCACAATTACAAAGCTATAGTTAATGGTGAAAATGGGGAGGTGAGAGGTGGAGGAAGGGGTAGGATGTGGCAAAGATGGTGAGGCTCAGGCGCTTCAATTTGTGCAGGCAGACATGTTGATCAGCTGCACTAGAGGGAGAAGAGGATACAAAAAATAGGAAAAGGGGGAGGATGAGAAGAGGTATGGAGGAAAGGGCTAGTGTGGTTGACTGGATCAAATGTCTGTTCCTAGTTAAGCGCATAGGAGAAGGTGGGGAAAACAATCCCCATCACTGGAGCTATGCTAGGGAATATGTAACGTGGGAAGGAATAGTGTGCATACGGTTTCTACCATCATCGATCGGATGCTGCTGGTTAAGAAGAGATCACCAGAGAGAAGTTACATAACGGCTAGGGTAGGTCACAAGAAGGTTTTGTGCGCATGAAGGGAGATTCGAGAAGGAAATGTTGTGTGTCAATCTCAGCTCTAGAGCCTGATTGTTAGCTAGGGGATGCATCTGGTCACCAATCAGTGAAGATTACTCTGGTCACATCTACAAAGGTAGAAGATGAGAGGGAAGAAAGAGGGGGAGAGAGGGTTGTGTTGGATTTGGGAACATACTTAATAGTCTTTTCTAATTTTATTTAAGGGGGGTAGGGGGAGGTTGCCATCATCAAAATGGTCCCTCTATTTTAAACATTTCCTTTTTTTATTTCTATCTTATTTTTACTAAAATGCCCTTCATATTTAAAACATCATAACTTCTTCATTTGAATTCTGTTTCTGGCAAAATAAGTGTCGTTGGAATCATCTCGACATATAAATTCCAAATATTAATGTTTTGAGGGTCTAATAAGTGTCTTTCAAAAGGTCATTTATGCAAAACTAAAAATTCAAAAATCCTAATTCATTTTCCATTTAAAATAAAATTGAAAAAGTAATATGGAATGGAATTTAGAAATTGGGTTTGTTACAACATCTATTTGGATTATTTAGTTGATGATTATTGGTAGGGAGTGTTAAGAAATGTGACATTGGTATGGAAACATAAGGAAAAAATTACCCCTTTTTTTTGTAATTATAATTTATTTATTCATTATAAATGAATAGTTACATATATATATACTCTTGCCCCCTTTCAAAAATTTCATCCTCGAAATTTGTTTCACGTCATTCCTCATTTTAATTTTAGATAGATTCCATTCCTCAATTTTATTTATATCATTCATCAAACAACTCTAAGTATATATCCTTTTTGTCTATGTATATATCTCAATTCTAAGTTACAATTTAGGCTACATGATTTCATGATTTAGATTAATCAAGAAATTTTCTTATTTCTTATTTTTCCTTTTTATTCTAAATTCTGTGATCTCTAGATCCTATAAAATCCTCAAAACATAAGATTTTAACTTCATATTCTCAGTCTTATATTACTTTTTGATATATGTTATTATAAAACATCACTTCTTCTAATAATTCTAATTTCATCCACAATTTGCTAATGAGTCAACGTTATACAGTAAATTCTTCTGAACTGGATAATATCTCTAGATCTTTTAAAACAACCATCATACCATCAATATGCTACCATGAGTAAGATTATTAAACCCAAAACTTTCTTGATAATAATTTAATTGTATAATCACCCTTTTTTTTTGCATTAATACACCTTCTAAATCTCTATACCCAAGAAGATTATTCACTCTACTTAATATCATACTCTATTTCTTTTCTTTAAGAATTTGTCCACAATTTGTCTAAGTTTATAGTTAGAATCCAATTGTCATAGATAAACTATCTCCTCTACATCCACTTTAAGGTCTTTCATGTCAAAAGTTTAACTACTAATCCTTTTTAATACCTTTAAATTTTTGTCGTAAGCCTCCTCTACACATCCAAGCTTCCACAAGAATTCACAACTTTAAATATCTCCTGATCCCTCATAATGATTCTCAATTAGTATTATATTATAGTTGTCATAATCTCTAAAACTCTATACTCACCATATAAGCTAAAACTTATACTCTTAAGAAGTTGTCCATGCAAATAGATCTCTCATTGCATGGAAATGCTTTTACTTAAAGATATTAACTTATACATTCTCATATTCTGATCATTTCCTCCAAGAAGTGCACTAATCCATAAAAATGCTCTCCTTTTTACTTTTGCGAGGACCAACCCTCCTTGTTTTGTGGACTCTCAATAACTTTCCTTATTGTGACTGGTTGTGAGTGGACTTAATCTGGGCTTTGATATCAAAAGTGTGACACCCTAGCTTTTTATCATGCTTTTTAAATACTTTTTCGAAATAAGGGGCCCTTGTTTGAAAGTTTCTTTTGAAAATAAAGCAATAGAAGATTTTGTTCATTAAAAGTGTTTTTAAAAATCTTGAGTGTCATTTCTATAACAAACACAAGGATTATACATAAAATGAGTATCTCATTCCCACCAAAAATACGACAGAGTTTCCTCTATTTTTCAGACATATGTGCATTTAACGCATGCTTGTGGAACACCTAACAGACAATACAAACAAATTTTCATTGTTTTAGAAACAAATATATACATCCAACCTTAATCTAATGGTTCTAATCTTAAATTTGAAGTCCAAAAAATTAGTCTAAGCCATCCAAACCTTGATATTTTACATCAATCCAAATCATCAAAATTTTGGACGATTTGCATAATCCAACCATTGAATCATTAATCAGAGACATGCAGGATGGATTGATGAAGGGTGATCAATTTGGATGTGGCCAAAATTGAAGAATTTTGTATGATCAAGCTAAGGAAGAGGATTTCAATTGATATTTTGTTTAATTTTCTATCTTTTGAATTCAAATTTTGTATTTTTATTAAATCAATTGATCTGAGTTTTTAGTTCATTGTTCTTTGATTTTTATAATTTTTATTATTTGTGATAAGTTGAATTTTATTTGAACTCTATTTTCTTTAAGTCAAGTTCCTGTGGGATCGACCTATAGTAGCAAAAACTATACTACAATAGCCCTTGCACTTGTGAAAACAATCAAACACATCTGTATGCACAAAAAAGACAAGTGAAGGTAGTCTTCTCTTAGTCCTCTAATACCATTGAAATTGGTTATACCCAGAATATCCATCTAGAAAACAATAGTATTCATGTACAGCCAACCTTTTTAGCATTTGGTCAATAAAAGGTAAAGGAAAGTGTTGTTTACCACAATGAATGAGCTATTGTAGTATAGTGCATGCAAGTATGGGTCAATCTTATAGGGACTCACTTTAATAATTTGGAGTTTAAATAAATTTTAATTGTTCCAAAATTAAAAATAAATAGAAAATATTACTATAAATAGAATCAAATTTTAGATCTATTCAACTACTAAAAATTACCGAATTTTCAGTTCAAGAAGAAAGAAAATTAAACTAATTAACAAGAAAATTCTACTTCCCTAGTTAATTATTGTCAATTTCTTCACATCTACTCTTCTTGGAGTAGATCAAACTTGATAAATATCTTCAACATGTCCTTGATTAATGATCCAATGGTTACAT
The DNA here is from genome assembly GCA_035236585.1 of Warburgia ugandensis. Lineage (NCBI taxonomy): Eukaryota > Viridiplantae > Streptophyta > Magnoliopsida > Canellales > Canellaceae > Warburgia > Warburgia ugandensis. The sequence goes on along the minus strand of CP141129.1, from coordinate 75,519,871 downwards.
TAAGTAGATGACAAAAAATCTTAAAGATTTGGACTAAAGAGTGATTTTGAGTTTTGGATAGCTTAGATTGATTTTTAGAGTTTTGATTAAAGATCAGAGATGTTGGATTAGCTAAGGGATGTCTTAAGAATGAAATCCAAAAATTAATTGAATATCCGATGTCAAACGAGTTGAAATTGAGAAATTTTTATTGTTAAGGCTAACTCATTGATTAGGTTAAGCCTTTAATTAATTCAATTCAGATTGTACAATGCTTGGATAAGAAGAATGAAGATAAATCAAAGCTGAATGGAAATGGGGACACATAGGGAATTAAAATGTGGACTCAGATGGAATTAAAATTAAAGAGTAGAGAGTAAAGCTGAATTTGAAGAGAATTTCATATTTAAATGAAATAGAAACAGGAAACCCAATGAGGATAGTGAGGAAGATGGTGATGTTGGAGAAGAAAGGAGGATTAGGTGTTTGGTATGGTGAAGAAGCAGTGGCAAGGCCGTCAAGCTTCTATCCGTGGGTGGTGATCTAGAGGTGCTAGGCATGTGAAATCCGGGCCGTGGAGTGCTATGCCTACGGACGTAATGGTGGTTGTTGCCGATAGTGAAGGAGATGATGCAATGGTTCTATGTGGGGGGAGGAGGAGAACAAAGAGTAGAGAAGAGACTGGGAGATGGGAGCCAAGAGGGATAGGTGCTCTGTTGATGATTGGAATTCATTTAAGATGCCAGTAAACAGAGAGGAAGGTGATGCAGAAAGGAGATGGTGTGGTGAGGTGAAGAGAGGTGGAAAGGAAGGTGCGGTGAGGATTTGGAAAACAAAAAATAAAAACTCATCGGCAGATGAAAGAGGGACGCCAGCTGGGCTAGGCAGTGAATAGAGGAGGGAGAGACAATGAAGCAAAGGTAAAACGATGCTAGAAATTGGCTTTTTGTCGAAGAAAAATTGATGATGGATGTAACTGGGTAGTGAACAGAGGAGGGAGACTCGATGAGGCAGAGAAGAGGAAAGAGGAGAAGAGAAGATATTGGAGAAGAGAACAATGGCAAAAAGAACTAGAAAAATGTTGAACAAAACAAATAGAAAGAGAAGGAAAATAGTTAAGAAGGAAAGGAAAATGTAAAACAAAAATAGAAGAGAAGAATGGGAGCTCGGTCTGTTGCTTGTCTTCCCTTGTAGCTACCAAGGGGGCCGTGGGGGGATAGACAAGAGAGGAATGTTGAGTGCTATTCCTTTATAGCACTACATTGGGTTTCCTCTTTGGATCTCCTTTTATTTTTCTTTGTTTCCACCCCTACTTTCCTTACGGTGAAGAGAGAGTTAGTTTCTCACTAGGAAACTTCTACCCCCTTTAATTATCCTCTCCATTCCAAAGTTGATCTCTTATTTCAGAAATCTTACCCATGATGTCCTTTTCTTCAATTTCTTTTAGGAAACTGTACCATCTTGCCTTGTGAGTGATCTGGTTCATTCAATGCCTTTTGGATAATATGCACTATTGATTTTTTTATTTGACACTAATCAGCACAATTCGAAGCCATCTAATATCCAATCCAACTGATCTGCACCATAGAATCAACCATTCAAACCACGATCTATTTTATTTGCAAAATATAAGACTAGCTTAGAGTGATCTAAACCATAGATTAATCATTTGCTTAGCTCGGATGATCATCTCGATCGTGAAATTTGACAAATTAACTGTTGGATGGTCAATTTGAGCTAAAATTCATATTTTATCTAAAAATTATAAAATTGATGAGTTAGATGATCTAATTAAATGCTAAATTAAGGGTATTTTGGCTAAAATTAAACACATAACACAACCCCAACCAGCATTTTGCTAGCCCCGAGCAAAACATACGAAAAATTATTGTTCAAAAACTAATGCAAGGTGCCACTTTAGTAGGTACTCACGATTGCATTTAGCACATGCAACAAGCCCTTGAACCCCTAGGTTACCCCTAGTGGACGAGTTAGGCCTCGTGAGGGTTTATAGTGAATACACCCATGAAATTCAATAAAGTTGAGTCCCCTATTTTATCTCAAAGAATCCTCATTAGTTAGCATTCTACTGGTTTTTCACAACTTAGTAGAGAAGATTTGACAATTTTACAAATCATACACATATGAAAGACATTTTATTTAAGTTATCTCTCAGAGTGTGTGTGTGTGTGTGTGTGTGTGTGTGTGTGTGTGTGTGTGTGTGTGTGTGTGTGTGTGTGTGTGTGTGTGTGTGTGTGTGTACAGCCACATAAATCTTGCTTTCTAACTAGATATGCTTAAATTTCATTGAAAATATATCTTAACCTCAAAACCTAACTGGTATACTCTCATATAAGGGTTTAAACATATTTCTCTCATTATGTGACCAAATCCAACTAGTTAACAGTTCACATAATTCTTTAAATGCAAATGACACAAAAGAAAGTGATCCTTAAGAGTGAATGTTATTATTAAGAATATTAGAGGTCTTTTACCTTAATTCCTTCTTTTCATCTCCTCTTTAAGGCTATGTTCCACCTAAGATCAATAGGTCTTTAACTAGGACAAAACATAGGCTTTGGACAGGTTCAAAATTGAGTAGATGTCTTCAATGAATATCTATTAAGACAACTTTTCTTTTGGGTTCTACTTGAAGTAAATATCTCTTTCATATTTTTTTATCTCTCTCTTTCAATTTATTTTTTTTCGGCTTCTTTGGAAGGAAGAGGCTAACCTTCACACTTCTTTGAATTTTTGTCCTCTTTTTGAACTTTTTCTACTTACTCTACTCATTTTAACAATGGTAATGGATATTTATTTTGCTGGCTTATTCTGGGCTAAGGTAAATGGGATTAAGAAAGAAAAGGTTTAATAATAGGCTCAAAGGGGCTAACTAGTGGTATGATATACTGGGTAGGCTTTATATCTCTAGGCTGAGCAAGGATGGCCTATATCATTTCTTAGATTTCCTAAAGCCTATCGTATTTAATAAATTTTCTAGAAGTAAAGCTATTACTGCTATTTATTTTTTATATTTAACCAAAACAAGGATAACAAGATCACACTAATTTACATACGTTAAAGAAATTATGGAATTACTTATAACTCTCTAAAAGAAGGTAGTCCTTAAACTCATTAGGTTATAGTTCTCCACTAATTTTCCTCTGGGTCTCTAAGTCATACTTCTTTATTAATCTTGACTATGTGTTATGTGTAAATGATTCCTGATAATTAAATTTCATGAAATGATTCAACATATTATTATTATGAAAAACTAATCACATATACTTCCATTAAGAGGTGAAAATAGTGGAATGACTAAAATCTGAACATCCAATTCTCATCACAGTAGGAGAACTCTACCTTAAAAGATTTTCTTCTTTTTTTCAAAAGAATTAAGAAAACTCAATAAAATTCAAAATCTCTATGTGCATCTACGCCCCCAATCTAAATAAAACATTGTCCCTAATGTTTGACAACATAGGATCTTATATGGAAAGATGTAGAAGATGGACATTTGAAAAACATCTGGGTTGCCTCCCAGGAAGCATTGAGTTTTACGTCTTCAGCCAAACATGGCCTAACCTAACTTTCTAAACCTAAAGCTAACTATTAGCTTATTTGTCCTAATCCTAACCCTAAGATGAAATGGTGAGATTTCTCATGCCGCTTCAGAATCTCACATTAATCTATATATACCTCCACCCTAAAAATTTTGGTTGTGGTAACATTAAGACAACGAAGATCACCATGATTTTTTATTGTGGGCAATCATATTGATGATCCCCCATCTTTAAAATTTCATGGTAGTTAATATAATTCCTCCACCTCAAAAATTGAGGTGATGGTAACACAATAACATCATGTACTACCTTGCATTTTATGGACCATTTGGAGATGAATGGTCCTTTTCTTAAGCAAATTGAGGAATAATAATGATCATTATGTTCAAGTTAACTTTTTCCTCCATTTCCCTGACATTGACCTAAAATAGGGGTATAAGATGACTCTGCTTTTTCCAAAAAGGTTTTTCTTGTGTTGCTAGGGGTGGGGATAAGGTTTGGCTTAAACCCTGGTTATCTTCTATTGTGCACTCTAAAGTAGGTTGGTGTACCTCAACTAACTCTTTTTCATCCTGTTTTATGAACACAGGTAAGGTGTCAAATGGGCATACATGACTAACTTCTGAATTTTCAAATAAGGTCGGTACGTCCCAATCAGATACATCTTCTACATTGCAAGGTTCAATGTGAATTTCAAGCTTTATAGGGGGATCTACTCTAGCTTTCCATTGAGAAGTGTTCATTAAATGCACATTTTCCAATTGCTCATTCACCTCCTCAATGGATGTGCCTTCACCAAAGTCATAAAAATAAGTGGCATAGAGATCAACTGTCTAGGAACTTCCTTAACAAGTTTTTGCAGTCCACAAAACTAATACTCATAGGAGGGAGATCATCAATTTTCAGTAGAAAGAAGGTGAACACTTCTATGAATGTTGGAAGAGATGGAAGGACTTGTTATTGAAGTGTCCACACCATAGTTTGGTGAAATGACAGTAGGTACACTACTTCTACGGATGTTTAACACTACAGAACCATCATATGATAGATGCCACAAGTCTTGGGTTCTTCATAAACAAGAGTGATGTGGAGGCTTAGAGTTTCTTTGAAACTTTGTCTAAGAATTCCAAGCAATGATATTATTCCACTAGAATGGAAAAGAATTCCCACCCTCAGAAAAAAAGAGGCTTGTATGTGATAGAGATCACTTTGGACTTATATAGATATATGTTGGCCCACAAGGTTGATAACAATTGATGGTCTTATTCAAAGGTTACATGCATTTATGCTTTTTGATAGATCTTGGATGCAATCTCAACTTGAGGTATGCTCGATTTGCTCAAGTTCTACTTATCCAACTACTTTATGCCCATTGAGCTCGGCATTCCTTGAATACTTAGAGCAAGTGAATGCATTTAGAAATCCTCACAATAATAATTCTTATTCTAAGACCCACAATCTAAGATGGGCTAGGCATTCAAATTTTTCACGGTCTAAGAATAACACTCAAGCAGATCCACCTGGGATTCTCCATCCTCAACCCTTTCCTTGGGCTTCAATGCCACAATAACAAATTCCTTAACATTTTCCACAATAACCAAAGAAATTGTCAATTGAGAAACCCTAAATCTATTCATGCAGAGTTCTCTATGATTCTAGAATGACATTAAACAAACTCTACAAGCCAACTTATAATCCATTGCAAAGTTATAATATTAGATGAGTCAATAATTGTCTCATTGCCTTAAGTGAAAGCGAGAAAGGAAAATTTCCTACTTAGCCATTATCAAACCCTAGGGTTGGTATGAGATTAGAAACAATTCTAATGACCAAAACTGTTAAGAACATACCAAATGAATCACTATCCTTAGGAGTGGAAAGCAAATAGATAACAAGATGGGACTGATTAATAAGATTCCCCAATAGTTGAAGAAAGAGAAAAGCCCATACAAGCTAAGAAAGGTAAAGAGAAGGCTGAACTATCTATTCCTTCTTTTGGACCTCTTTTAAATGTATCATATGTTCCTAAGGCTTCCTTCCCTCAATGATTAAACATGACAAAGAAGGGTGAAAATTTCCACGAAATAATGAATGTGTTCAAAGAAGTCAACATTAACATTCCATTATTAAATGCCATTAAAGAAATCCCTTCATATGCTAATTTTTTAAGGATCTTTGCTCATGAAAGAAAAAGTAGAATGTGCAAAAGAAAGCCTTTCTTGCAAAGTAGGTCATTTTTATAATCTAGCATAAAACCCCTCCCATGTACAGAGATCCAGGTTGTCCCACAATATCATGAGTCATAGGTGAACATACTATTGATAGGGTACTATTTGACTTAGGGCCTAGGGAATATCTATTGCCTTACTCAGTTTATGTGCAACTAGGGTTGGGTGAGATGAAGCCTACTACTACCACATTTCAATTAGTAGATAGGTCAGTGAAAATCCTTCCTGTTGTGGTAAAATATGTCTTAGTATAGGTTGAAAATTTTCTATTCCCTATAGACTTTGTAGTTTTAGACACCCAACCTATAACCGATCTTGGTAGTTAGATACCAGCAATTTTGGGACAGCCATTCTTGGCCATATCTAATGCAATTGTAGATTGTAGGAATGGCATCATGAAATTATCCTTTGGTAATGTGAAGATTAAGTTGAACATCTTTAATGCTGAACAACATATTGATTCTATAAGTACATATGCAAATAATATGATTAAGAATCTAGTCCAATACTTTCCTTACATCCACCCTCTCTGATCTAATAGAAGTTTGTCTATCCCATTATAATGGGGATTTTGATGTAGACAAGTCCATCAATGAAGTAAATACACTATTAGATAATGTGCCAATTTTAGATACGTCTAGATGGAAAGATAAAGTGGAACCTTTGATACTTCCCGAAATAAGTAGTGTCCCATCTACCGAGATACCCTCTACCGTTGACTTAAAGCCATTGCCTTATAGCTTGAAATATATTTTTAGGTCCATCTCGGACCTTGCCTATAATAATTGCTTTTGCCCTAGACAAAGTTTAGGAGGATAAGCCACTTAATGGTCTTAGGGAACATAAGATATCTATAGGGTGGTCGATAGCATATCTCACAGAATTAACCCCACCATTTGCATTCATATAATTCACTTGGAAGCTAATGGTAAATATGAAATAAGTAGTTAGAGTTGAGGTACTTAAATTGCTAGATGCAGAAATAATTTATCCTATTTCGGAGAATTCTTAGGTTAGCACGGTTCAAGTTGTACCAAAGAAATCATGAGTCACTATAGTAAAAACTGAGGATAATGAACTAGTCTCCACCCATATGATGATTGATTGGAGAGTTTTTATTGACTGTAGAAAATTGAACTTAGTCACGAGGAAAGACTATTTTCTATATTTTGGCCAAAATACCCTTAATTTAGCATTTAATTAGATAATGTAACTCATCAAATTGATCATCCAACTCTTTATTTGTGAAATTTAATAGTTAGATGATCATCCAAGCTAAGTAGATGCTTAATGCATGGTTTAGATGACCTTAAGCTAGTCTTATATTTTGTAGATCAAACAGATCATAGTTTTAATGGCTAATTCTATGGTGCAGATAAGTTGGATTGGTTATTAGATGGATCAAATTGTGCTGATTAATGTCAAATAAAAATCAATGGTGCTGATTATCCAAAAGGGCATTGAATGAACCAGATCACTTACAAGGAAAGATGGGATAGTTTCCTAAAAGAAATTGAAGAAAAGGACATCATGGAGAAGATTTCCTAAATAAGAGATCAACTTTGGAATGAAGAGGATAATTAAAGGGGGTAAAAGTTTCCTATTGGGAAACTAACTCTTCACCATAAGGAAAGTTTAAAAGAAAGTAGGGGGGAACAAAGAAAAATAGAAGGAGATCCAAAGAGGAAACCCAACACACTACTATAAAGGAACAACTCCCCAACGTTCTTCTCTTCTCTATCCCTCCCCTTTGACTGTAGGAGGCAACCACAAGGGAAGACTCGCAGCAGACTAACCCCACATTCTTCTCTTCTATTTTTGTATTTTGTTTTCCTTTCCTATTTGACTATTTTCCTTTGCATTCTATTCATTTTGTTCATTGTTTTTCTAGTTCATTTTACTGTTGTTCTCTTCTCCTCTCCTCTTGCCTCTTGCCTCTTCTTTACATCATTGTCTCTCCCTCCTATGTTCACTACCCAGTTATCTCCATCATCAATTTTTCTCCAATGAAAACCCAGTTTCTAACACTGTTTTACCTTTGTCTCATCATCTCACCCTCCTCCGTTCACCGCCCAGCCCGGCCTGCATCTTTCACCCGCTAGTGAGTTTTTTTTTCTTCTTCTTCTTCCTGTTTTCTAGATCCTCACCACACCTTCCCTTCCACCTCTCTTCATCGCATCGCACCAACTCCTTTATGCATCACCTTTCTCTCTGTTTATTGACGACATTAGTGAATTCCAAATCACCAACACAACACCTATTCCTCTAAGCTCCCATCACTCGCACTCTTCTTTACTCTCTATTCTCCTTCTCCTTCTTCTTCTCCACCTGCACCAAACCATTGCATCATCTCCTTCACTGCTTGCAACAACCCCCATTATGTTGCCGGTATCACTTCCCATCACCCGCATTTCATTGGCCTAGCATTGCCAAACCACCACCCACAAACAAGCTAGATGGCCCCGCCCCCGCTTCTTCACCGCACCAAACACCTGATCCTCCTCTCTTCTCTAACATCACTGTCTTCCTCACCATCCACATCGGGTTTCCTAATTCTATTTCATTTAATTCTAAAATTCTGTTCAAATTCCAACTTTGCCCTTTACTCTTTAATTTTAATTCCATCTGAGCCCCCATTTTAATTCAATATGTGTCCTCATTTCCATTCTAGTTTTTCTTCATCTTCATTATGTTTATCCAAGAATTGCACAATCTGAACCGAATTAATTAAGGCTTAACCCGATCAATGGGTTAGCCTTAACAATTAAAATTTCTCAATTTCTACTCTGTTTCTCTTTAGATCTTCAATTAATTTTTAGATTTCATTCTTAGGACATCCCTTAGCTAATCCAACATCTTTGGTCTTTATTCTGAACTCCAAAAATCAATCTATGTCGTCGAAAACCTAAAATCACTATTTAGCCGAACTAAGACAAAATATATGGAATGTAATTTTAGCAAGGAGAGTAGGAGTGGAGCACCAAATCAAGATTGATAACCAAGAGGTCCCCATGAGAGACCACTTCCGATACTTAGGATCATTGATCCATGAGAGTGGAGAGATTGAGAGGGAGGTTACCCAGAGAATCCAAGCGGGTTGGAACAAATGGAGATGTGCATCGGGGGTTTTATGTGATCAGCGGGTGCCACTCAAACTAAAGGAAAAATTCTATAGGATGGCTATAAGGCCGGCCATGCTCTATGGATCAGAGTGTTGGGCTCTTAAGGAACATCATACTCATAGGCTGAGTGTTGCAGAAATGAGGATGTTGAGATGGATGAGTGGTAAGACAAGAAAGGATAGAATTAGAAATAAAAATATTAGAAGAAATTTAGAGATAGCACCAATAGGTAACAAGATGAGGGAGATTAGACTTAGATGGTTTGGACATGTTCAAAGGAGGCCAACAACGGCACCAGTTAGAAGGAGTGAGGCAATACAAGTTGAAGGTTCTAAAAGGGCAAGGGGAAGGCCCAAAAGAACGTGGATAGAAGTGGTGAGGAAAGATTTAAAAACTTTGGGACTAAATGAAGTCATGGTATTTAATAGAGTGGAATGGAGGAATAAGATTCATGTGGCCGACCCCTAATTGGGATAAGGTCTTGATGATGATGATGATGATGATGATGATGATGATGCTTAATCCAACCATTGGATCATTAATCAAGGACATGTTAAAGATATTTATTAAGCTTGATCAACTCTAAGAAGAATAGATGTGAAGAAATTGACAATAATTAAGCTAGGGAAGTAAAAATATCTTGTTATTTAGTTTAATTTTCTTTCTTCTTGAACTAGAAATTCTGTAATTTTTAGTAGTTGAATAGGTCTAAACTTTGATTTTATTTTCAATAATTTTTGTTATTTATTTTTTATTTTTAAACAATAAAATTTTATTTAAACTTAGAATTATTGAAGTGAGTCCTTGTGGGATCGACCTATACTTGCATGCGCTACACTACAATAGCCCGTGCACTTGGGTTAAGCAACAAGTTTTTGGTGTCGTTGTTAGGGACCCACAATGGAGTTTTCATAAAATTTAATGAAATTTTTTACAAATATATATATATATATATATTTTTTTAAGAATTGCATTGTTTTAGCATTTTAGGCATTTTTAAGTCAATTTTTTAATTTTCTTAGTGTAGAATCAACTTATTTCCTGAATGTGGTACTTATTGCTATTTTTTATTTTTTTTAGGAAATTGAAAAGTGGAGGAAATTGTTAAGTGGAGCTTCATTAAATAAATAGAATTTTCCTACTTTCCTATAATAAAATTTTCCCTTTTTTTAGTGAATCTTGTAGTGAGGACCATTATAACTTGCAAAATTTTAATTCCAATTTTAAAAGGGTTGTATAAAATAAGGAGAGTGTGGGAAAGGGTGGTCCACACTTGACCTTCATAAAAAATCCCACTGTAAGTTTCCCTCACTCCTTTTATTTCCTAGATTAAGGTTTCCATTTAGAATAATTTTGCATTGTTTGGTAGTGTACTTGCATATAAAAAGCATATTCGATAATTGTTGCTTTTTTAGGATTTTGCATTAGTTTATTATTTTAATTGCATTCTTAGGGCACGGAGTGTGAAAATTAATTAGTAAGGGCACTCGACCCCACAAGATCAAGGGTGGATTTCATCACCACTTCTTAGCCCACTTAGGATAATCACCACAAGCGTGAAACCCTACCTTTCAAATTAATTTAAAATCAATTAGAAGAGACCTATAGGGCCATCACATGCTCGTAGGACCACTAAGATGCGATCTATTGTCACTTAAGTGGCTTCTAAGCAATGTGATTATTGTGGGTGTCTTAATATCCAACTAATTCTCCCACACCTTCTGTTGACATTTATTGAGGTCTAAATGCCTCCTTACATGAGGATTGTATTAACCACCTTAGTTCAAAATCTAACTAGTACGTAGTAGTCAAATCCAAAAGAGAGGAGTGCTAGATTAGGCCAATTTAAAAGTCCACACACAAATTTAAGAAAATCAAAATATTGCTCCTTATTAGCCTAAGGATTATTTGATTGTGCCACTTATTAGTGCATCACATAGAGTTGGAGTTAGCATTTAGCATAAGACTAGCATTTAGGTTTCATATTGTTAGGGCTTTCCATTAAAAAAAAAAAGACTCATTTGTTGTATACAAAGTTGAGAACAAAAGCCTATCAAGAAGGGGATAGATTTCATAGATTAGATATATTGAAGGATAATCTAAATATTATAGAAAGTCAATTGCTTAGGATAATAACTTCTAGGCAAGCTGCATTACAACCTCAATACCGTAATCATACCTATTCTGAGCATTCCCATCCTACTTCATAGTCGTCATCAAGGTTCACATACAATGAATACTATCAGGAGCCAGTGGATGCACCTAATGCATTCACATACCCTAACAATTTTTATCCTAAGACAAATTACCAAGATTATAATGGATGGGCTAGGCATCATGAACAACGATGGTCTCAAGATTACTAATATCAGGAAGAACCACAATGGTCCCACCCTGGTCAACACTACTATGATTATCAAGAATATTATGGTCAACTGTCATGGGTTCAACTTGCTTAAGCCCTTTTTTAATACCCCAATGCTAAACAATACCAGCTCTATGAGTTGTTTCCTCTATAGTATGAAGAACCACTATTAGAAGAGAATATGCAACAATTTCTTGAGAGAATGGAACAAAAAATGGCTGCCCTTGAAAAGGAGACTGAGGAAATAAAAAGAGGGAGGAATGGATTGCAGAAATGAAACCATTATGAGAAAATATTGATAGAAACATTGCTGATTTACAATTCTTAATTTTATTTTAAATGGATTGTATTAATGTAGGGAAATTGTGGTGTATGGTGGCCCACAATTGATCATCATCAGAAACCTCACCATAAGTTTACCTCACTCTCTTTTATTTTCTTAGTATGGTTGCATTTAGTATAATTTTCATATTGGTTAGTAGTGTTATTCATATAGTTTAGGTCTTCCATTAAACTTGTTGCATCTTATCAGGGTTATTGCATTAGATTGCACCTATTTAACAAAGGTGACTTCATTAGATAGTATATAGGGGAGCATTAGTTTCCCTTTCTTTGTATTGCATTATATGTTTATTGCTTTATGGTAGAGCGAACACATTGATAGTAAGGGCCCCATAGGAACCTTCATAAGATAAGGACTAGATTTCATCACTGTGTCCTTGGCCCATATCGGTGATCAATTCAATTCCTTGCATGTTAATGATCCCAACCCATGAATGATTAATTTAAAAATCAAGTAGCAAAAGACTTAGGGTTTCGAGCTTGTAGGACCCTTTTTGAAAGAAGAGATCTATTATCACTACAGTGGCTTCTGAGCGTCATGGTTATAGTTGGTATCCAAAATCCAAGTGATTTTCCCATGCCTTTTGTTAACTATTGTTGAGGTCTAAATTTCTCCTACCATGAGAATATAACTAATCACTGTGCGCAGGATCTAACTGGTAAGCAGTAGTCAATTCTTGATTGAAGGGGTAGCTATCTAGATCTAAGTCTAAAAGCTACTTTGATATTTTGCAGGTTTAGAAGCTAATATATTAAGTATGCAAATGTTCATAATTGTTTATCATTTAATTAGGGTTTTTAATCCTTTTTAGGTGTTGGAAAGGTAATCCAAAGGACGAGATTGATCTAGATGAGAATTGAAGATCAAAATCAAAAGCCAAAATGACATACTTCAAAGCTAGATCAAGATTCAAAGACTATCCCAAGGTAAGAAAAAGAAGGAAATGAGAAACATCAAAGGTTATTAAAATGATCCATGCCAATAAGCCATGCATTACCATCACTTTGCATGAGAATTAGAGCCATTTACAAAGTTTCTTATTCTAACTAGGAAACCTAAGTAAGCTAAGCTATCCAAGTTTTCAAGCCAAATGAGTTAGCCACTCAAGCCAAGAAGCAATGATCCATGCCAACAGGCCATGCATTACCATCACTTTCTATAGCACACACTCACTCTTCGAAGTTTGATGAAATAATGGGATATCTTTAGCATAAGTGTAAGACTCAAGTAATCCCTAGTTTAAGACAACTTCTATTCTAGCCATGACTCTAAATATCTTTTTTGATGTGATGTCCTAAGAACCTTCCAAGGTAAAATATTCTTTAAACTATCTAATCAAAAAATACTTTACTAATTCTTAACAGATATTATTTCTCAATTAGGTCAGATGATGTGGCATTAGCATATTCATCCACTAATAACCATATTTTAAGAAGCTGGAGATGATTTTCATTTCTTCCTCACAAACTAATATACAAATGCATATTCATTTGTAAGAAAGAAATAATAGAATCATCTTCAACTTCCCCCTTGCCGACTGGCACCTGACGCAAGACCCTCCTCCTTTTTTATCTGGGCTTGGGAGCGGCATTGGCAGAGTTATTCACTGCAAACCCTCTTGAGGCTAACTTGTCCACTAGGGGTAACCTAAGATTTAAAGGGTTTATTGCTTATGCTAAATGCAATCATGGGTACCTATAAAAATGGCAACCATTTTTTTGTTTTCATGATTTTTCACATATTTTGCTCATGACCAACAAAATGCTAGTTGGGGGGGCAGGGGTGATGAGTGTTCAATTTTATAAAAAAGTACCCAATTAGTAGCCCATGTTTTATAAAATATAGTGTTATTTCTAGGGCCTTTTGAAAATTTTGTAACACATACATTTCTAACTAATAATTCAAAAGTTTGATATTTTATAGGTTCATGAGCTAATCCAGAGTAAGCATGCAAATGTTCATAAATTTTTAGGATTTAATTAGGATTTTTCATCTTTTGTAGGTATTGAAAAGGCGATCCAATGGCCAAGATTGATTGAGCTGAGAATTGAAGATCAAATCAAAAGCCAAAATAGCATCATTTCAAAGCTAGGTTAAGGGTCAAAGACTATCCTAAGGTAAGAAAAAGAAGGCAATGGGAAGCATCAAAGGTGATTAAACTGATCCAAGCCAACATGCTAGGCATTACCATCACTTTGCAGATGAATTGGAGCCATTCATGAGGTTTCCTAGTCTAACTAGGAAACCTAAGTAAGCCAAGCCATCCAAGTTTGCAAGTCAAAGGAGTTTGCCATTCAAGCCACCAAGGAATGAGCCATCAAGCCACATGTAGTGATACTGTTGGAAGACTAATTCAAGCAATTTTCACATGCCAAAAGTGTGATTTTCAATGGATAATTAGAAGGTTTTGAGTGATATTTGTAAAAGGTAAGATGAGCATGAATAGGTGAACCAATCAAGAGAGAGTTCCCACTTTTAACTTTTCATTTTCCATCTTCTCCTCCACCCAATTAGGGTTTCCACATATTTGTCTTAAGGATGGGGGCTCCTTCCTAAAATATTAATGCCTCCCCTTGCCTTGTTGGTAATTTACGTGGTTTCCTAATTAGGAAACCCCTAGATGTACTTCAAATCAAAACTCTTTAAAACCCTAGATCTTTTCCAATATTTTCTACCATTTTCCTTTCTATTTTTCTCTTATTCTAACAACCAACAAACCATTCAATTAGAAGGCCCCTTCCTAAGGAAGTGGCTCCAAGCCACCTTCCTAAGGAAGTGACGCCTCCCCCTTTCTCATTACATGGTGGCCACCATGACATCACATGCTTATCTTATTCCTCCACCTAACCTTCCTACCATGAAGTATTAGAGCGAAATGCATCTTACCTTCCTAGAATAAGATCTCATTCAATTAGAAATCCAAAAACCTATACATACCCCATGGAATTCCATGTTTTTTTCAAAGTAGGGGTTTTGTGAAAAACCTTAAAAGTTAGCACTCTAGCTTGGGATTTTTTAGAGCTTTGGACTTTGGATTTCTTTTAGACTATTCTTCCTTTGGATTCTAAAGTATTTTCCTTTGCTTTTTCAATTCAATTCAGGTTAGTACTTTTCTTTCAATACCTTACTTTCATTGATTAGTTGTTCTTGTTTTGCTTCTTTAGTTCTAAACCATGGATCATCCTTATTTTCCCTTAATTCTTTGCTTCAAACTTCTTAGTTTTTCTTGGTTATTCATCAAAGATCCAAGTTAATTCTTTTCTAGTGGTGATAGCCAAGATAAGGACAAGCTAGAATCATTGATTTCTATCCTTGAAATCCAAGTTTGTCACTTGAATATGGAATTATTTTCTAGGCATCTTTTTCCTTAGGTTAGTTCATCATTCCAACCATCTTTTTCTTGAATTCTCTTTTGAGTTTCACTTACATGTCATCTTAGTTTAGTTTGAGAGCATTTGAGTGTGTTGGAACTCATTTATCTTTTTAAGTTGTTTAGTTAGTTCATTAAATAGATTGCATGTTAGTTTTCTTTTAATTTAGTAATTTAGATCATCTTTGACCCCATGAACCATGTGCACCATCCCATGGATCATGTGCATGGTACTAGGGTAAAGTCTCCTTTGATTCATTCTTGGTTTGTTGGTTAATCTTAGTTTAGTAGTAGTTAATTCATTATTTCCATCCGAGTTTAGTTTTAAAAAGTTTACTTTTTGAATTTTAGAGAGTTTCTAATTCTAGTTTAGGAAAGTGTTAAATTAGAAAAGTTTTCTTTTTAGTAAGTTTTTGTAGCTTCAAGTTTTCTAGATTCATTCATGTTAGTGTTACATTAGTTTCCTTCAATTGAATGCATGTTAGTTAGGTAAGTTTCTAATTCCATTGATTAGTTTTCTTCTTAACAAGTTTCCTTTAAGTGCAATTTCTAATTTCATGCATATTTGCTTTCTTTGTCATTTTACTTTTCTAGTTTGAACTCAAATCCCATCAATCTCTCTTTGACTGAAGTTAAGCACTTTAAATAATATCCATCCAACATATAAATTTGTGAGATTCCTCATGGCATCAACCTCTCTTGTGTGTAATACTACTTTGATTCGTGCGCTTGCAAGTAATTTTAAAGCTACACCAACTTTCAAGCTATATTTTTACCACCCTTAAAATGTCTAGGTGGAGAATGTATATTGACTACTGTGAAATTCTTACATGGAATAATAAATTCCTCCATTGTTAGAGTTAGGATTAGGAAAACTAGTTAGGTTTGGAGTGGAATAGTTATTAGATATGTTTGGTTGAAGATGTCAAACTTAGCGCTCACTAGGAGGCAATCTAGGGTTTTCTAATCTCATTGTTCTACATCACTCATTTATCATTTATATGTTTTATATTTTACAACAATGGGGATAGTGTTTAGTTCTAGTTAGGGGTATACATATGCATGAGATTTTTGAGTTTTTCCCGTATTTCAGAAAAAATGTGTTTTTCTGATATTTAAAAGTTTTTAGGACATAGTTCCTTTACTATGATGAGAATTACACTATCAAAAGTTTAGTATTTTCACTAATTTATTTTCTTAATAAAATTCATATGGTTAATTCTACATTTTATTCATGTCTTAAAGTATTTTATGAAAATTAAATCTCAAAATATACTTACATAATATAGACAAATAGATAGTTATGACTTAGAGACCTTGAGAAAAATTAGTGAAGATGTTGATGTTTAACCGCAAGTGCACGAGCTACGGTAGTGTAGCTTATGCAAGTACGGGTCGATCCCATGGGGACTTGATTTTAAAAGTGGGAATTTTAATAAAATTTAATTATCTAAAATTAAAAATAAGTTACTAAAAATTACTGGAATTATTGAAATTATCATCAGAGTTCATATTTAATCAACTTCTCAAAATTACAAAATTTTCAATTCCTAAATAAAATAAATAAATGAAATAACATGAAAAAACTACTTTCCTAGCTTAATCACTAACAATAACTTCAAATCTGATCTTTTGAGAGATGATCAGCCTTTACAGATGTCTTCAGCACATCCTTGATTAGAGATCTACCAGTTGGATTTGTCAGATTCCTCAAAATTATCAAGATTTGGGCTAAATTGTAATTTCAAGCTTTGGACGACTCAGATTGAGTTATT
This sequence comes from Warburgia ugandensis, assembly GCA_035236585.1. Taxonomy (NCBI): domain Eukaryota; kingdom Viridiplantae; phylum Streptophyta; class Magnoliopsida; order Canellales; family Canellaceae; genus Warburgia; species Warburgia ugandensis. The sequence goes on along the minus strand of CP141129.1, from coordinate 75,503,126 downwards.
GATTTCAGATTAAATCTAGGGATATCCTAAGAATGAAACCGTGAAGTTAATTTGAAATCAGATGAGAAATTGGAGATTCTTGGTTGATTAAGGCTAACCCATTGATTGGGTTAAGCCTTGATTAATCTGATTTGGATTAGGCAGTTCTTGGATAAGAAAAACATAGATAAAATAGACCAAGAATAAAATGAGACAAGTTAAAAAAGAAACTTTCCTAATTTAAAACTTTCCTAAACTTTACCAAAAACAGAGCTTTCTAAAATTCAAAAAGGAAACTTTCTAAACCTAAAACAACATAAAACTAACTAAACTAACTACTGTAACACAAGATCCAATAACTAAATTAACCAAAGGTCAAAGGAGAATGGGACTTAGAACCATGCACATGGTTTTTGGACTATACACATGATTTTAGAGCCCTAAAGATGGCGAAATTTAATGTACCTATAGTGAGTTACTATGAAAAGTAATCAGAGAATCTAAATTGGTACCTAAGGATTCAAGAAAATAAGATGCTTTGATAACTAGAATTAAAGCACAAAGTTAAGGAAAAACCAATTTCTAGATTTCAGTACTTAAGAATAGTCAATAAATGTTGCATTAGAAAGCTACTGAAACCACAACTTTTATGCAAGAAAATAACCCAGATCTCAAGTACTTTGATGAAATAAACAATCAATAACAAGAATTTCTAAAGAAATTTATTGAATCATATCCAATTCACATCAAATTTATGAGCATAAAACTATCCAAATTTTCTAAAATTTGTGCACTTTTCCAAAGCTTGAAATCCTATATAAACAATAAAAAAATTCCAATATAAAGATTAAAATACAAATCATAATGACATGCAAAGAAAACCTAGAAAGGAATTTAATAAAAATAGAGGCTAAGTGGGTGAACTAACTAAGGGAAAATAGCTTAAAACTAAGAGAAAACAAGGGTAGAAAATATGAAATTCAAGTGGGGAAATTAAGGATTTAAGCTAGCTCTTCTCTTGGTTGTGTGAAACCCCAGGTTTTTTAAAATCATTTTTCATATATAATAATAATAATAATAATAATAATAATAATATGTTTAGTAAAATAGGTGGGATTCCTGAAGGAGAAAAACCAATATTGAATATAGTTACAATACTCATTCCAAAGTATTGCCAAAAGAAAATCTCGAGGGTCATCCAAATACAAATCCAAGCAATAAATAATACCAAGGGGATATAATACAGAGCATGCTCAATCAAAACCAAAACCTAGTTAAATAAGGGATAATAATGACGACAATGTACATAATCCCCATGGTCCCATCCATGATCACGATATCCACTCACCTCTGTAAGTATGTACACACGGTACGCATAAGAGTTGGGTACAATATCTTCCTCATAATAAGTATATCAATACAGCTTAAAAAGAAGTCAAATGATAAGTAAGATGAAGCATACATCAGTTAGTCTCTGAAGTAATAATAGTAAATGGTCCTTGTGGTCCCCTCACTCAATGCTACTCCACCTGCTTATTCTTAGGGCTATCGAACTCCAAATCTAAGGCATTATGAAACAAAGCAATGCTCAGCAAGCTATTGCTTGTGTAGGTGATCACATTTAATAAGAATGCAATGAAATAGCGTGGTGTAAAAATATCAATATCATGAAAAATCTGATAGAGTAAAACATTTATATAGTATATCAAATCATCACCATCCATTGTAAATAGCACAAGAAGGATCATGAGTCTAAACAAATCAATGGCGGTCAAGCATAGTTTACATCGAAACACAAGGATATCATATCCAATCACCATGGCATGCAAGGCATGAATAATGCATGGTTATGCATCTGTCAAAATCAAACAAAGATCAATTTCATTATAAAAAAAATATGAATGCATATCATGATAAAGAGGGCGTTATACATAATCATGCACTAAGAGTATCCCACTACACTCATATCACTGACAATGAGTAGTCATTCTAATTCCAAGGTTCCTCACCTGTACCTTGCTTAACCCATAGGGCCACCCACATCTGGCTGCCCACATAGGCTTCACCCAATATATCCATACCATATGAGCATACAGAATAAGAGTATGGGCTACCATGCTGCAATGGCAACCACTCCAAAGTCTCAACTACTACTGCTTGCCGTTGACATCGAAATGGGAGACTTCTTCCATCTCACATGGGGGTACAGACCCATAATGGGGACATGTGACACCCCCGATTTTTCATGAAAAATTTTCACATTTATTTTCAAAAGGTGGCATGCGTCTAATTTTAAAATTCAAAAATAGCAGAAGATTTTACTTTGAAATTCATTTTTCCAAAAACCCGTATGTCACCTCAACTCCCATACTATACATAATATAGTTTTTATAAAAGATAGACATACATTTTATGAAACAACATGACCCATCTAGTGGTTCACATACACAACCCCTATAATAATTATACTAAATGTCTAAGCAACATAATACAAAGAACTAGCTGCACAATACAAAAACTTTAATAGAATATATATACATGAGCGCAAAAGTATGGTTATGAACTCCTCTTGCTTGTGTATGTCTTCTCCTGTCTATCTGTATCTGAGATATTGTAAACATAAATATTTACAATATTTCAGCAAGCTATACTTGGTAAGGGAGAGTTAAGTAAACATGTTAATTACATATGAATTAAGAATTTTACATCAATTAAAGTATTCAATTTCATCATGATGCTTATATGGGATGAAGTTTACAACATGGTTCATAATTCAATAATTTCATTAATAATTCAATTATCTGCAAGTCATTGATAAAATAGCTATTTATAATTCTTCTTCATCATATGAATATAATAATCACACTTTAGATATTACACTTTACATGATATATATGATTCAATAGTATTTTAAATATTTATCATTATCATTTTCCATATGATACCATACTCCAATTCTATGACCATACTCTGCATAATATATATATATATATATATTCATTCATTTCCCCATATGAAAACTTTTAGGAAACCATACCCTCCAGCATATACATATAGGACTATATCATATATATTAAAATCATCAAAAGTCATACAAAGTTATGAACATAGTCCATAGGTTTTATAACTTCCATTCCCAAACTATACTGAGTCTCATACATATACCCCTCATCATACAGGGTTCATAAAACTCCAGCCACTGCTAGTGACATCATAAAAGGCATCTCATCATGCCATCACATAAGGCATCTCATCCTGCCATCGCATAAGGCATCTCATCATGCCATGGCATTATACTATACCTATCATATGTGCATCATAATTCAAAATACACAAGGACTACTATGTCAGAGTCTAAATCAGACAAATAAGGCGCCTGGATAACTACATAGTAATCCACTGATACCAACTATGAAAATAACAAAATCCATGTCCTCATAGGGAGACCATGGCTATCACAGTAGCAGCCTTCCCATGATTGCCTCGCCTGACGTTTAACCTCTCATTGGGCATGGTATCCATCATATAAATTTTAAGAAGCGGGTGGCCAAACCCTCATAACTTCCCTAACATAACATCCCTAGTCCTAGGGTTGTGGAAACAAAATCACAAGCCACCATGCTTGTATGTAAAATACTAATATGCAAGCGTCTTGCCTACTCATAATATATATATATATATGAATATCTCATCATAATAATAACATCCTCACTTATTAGGTGATCGCCCACCAAGGATGTAACGTAAAATCCTAGACTCCTATATCACATATGATGGAATGGTATCCATGTACCTTAAATATCTTTTTATCACAATAACAGCTATGATATTTTTAAGAACAGATCGCGTATATCCTTTAATATCATTTAGTAGGCTTCAATTATAAGTATGTCATTCATGTAGCATTTCAAATCACAAATTTTCATCATTCACAAGTAAACATTTTTCATCATCATATATCATATGAAATGCACAATTTAAATGACATAATATCTATCATAAGAATAAGATCATATTTAAAAACATACATCTTATTATTAAGACATGCTTTCTTAATTCTCCACCTACCTCGTGTAGTGGGTTCATCCATTTTCTACTAGCTTTAGTCACCCTCTTCTTCATGATCGACCCCGTGCGCTTCAATCTATACAATGGATAAAATTTCTTTTCTTAATACATACACATACACATATATTTATGTTTAATATGATCTAATGGCCAAAAGTGATCTCATTTTGATCCTCATCTATCTTTTAATGAATTTAAAGATAGTATTAAGGTTTGACTCCAAGGATAATTGCCCAGGTAGTTCAAGTGAGACTAAACGTGTCTAAGTGTACCCCTGCTGGTCTAGCCGGGTGTACCTTGGTGTTTTACGCAAAATCGAAGTCAAAGCAAGGCCTAATACATTGAAAAAAATTCTATTCTATATGGTCAATGACATCATTAATTGTTGTACCAGGATGTTTAGGTAAGATCAATAAGAGTAGGTAGTTGTTTGGTAATCCCAAGCCTTCAATCCATTATAAGCACTCTTGCTGATCCAGCGAGTGCGTGCTTTACCATTCTGTAATTTATGTTTGTTGTAACTTATCTTTTGCTAAAACATCCAATCAGATTTTTAGTGACAATAGTGTCATTATTAGATCCATGCAAATGGTGGTCATACCTACCAAATTTATTACTGAAGCCTAAATTAAATAGTTAAGAAGAGGTAATATCAAGTTCCAGCATGAAATCATTTCATAAAAGAAGCTAATTAGAGGAAATAGTACTGGGATTGCTTCCTGGTTATTCGAGTGGAACTTGATATTTGAATGTGAACCATTCCATATTTTACTTACAACACCCATCCACTTAAAAGTTAAGCCATTGGCTATGTAGGTAGTGTTATCAGCGTGAATTTTGTACAAAGGCACACCAAAGTAAAGCCCAAAGTACCGATGGTGAAGGCCATGAGGTCACATACTAAATGTGTACAGTAATAGGCCATTAAATTGTTGCAGATTTTTCATTTAAAAATAGATCAATGGCTAGATAATGCTGAATCAAAACAAAATGAAGGTTTTAAGTATAAATTATACCTCCTCCACGTGCTTCTAGTCCAATAAATCATTAAGAACATCATATCACTATTGGACGGCCATGGATCTGCCCGATCATGGCCGTACAAAGATTATTGTGTCGATCTCCATCGATCAGCTCCAATCATTGAATAGCTTGAGGGGTTTTGTTCGTGACATCAGAGGAATGTGATGAATGGTTCAAATCACTTATCTGAATCATTTTCATCTCTGTGTGCATTGTTCCCTAGAGCTATTCATTGTTGCCTAGATTATATCGTCGATGACGGAAATGGAAGGCGGGAACAAAGATGGAGAAAAGAGAAAATGGGTTTACTGGGTGAGGCCTATTGGGCATCACCAATAGAGCAAGATAGATGGGAGTTAGAGGCGGCTAGCACACCATATGTAGTGCTAACCAAAGGAGGGAGATGTGAGGGGATGATCTGGGTATGCCAACCAACTGACCTGGAGGCCTGGCCGTGCTATGCCTTGCGTAAGACAAGAGGGAAAAGGGGGAAAACACAAGTGGCTCGGGTCTCGAGCACGCTGGCCATTCATGGCCAAGCCATGCCCCAAGAATCTGATCGGGGTTTTGGTTGAGAAACCGGATCTGGGTTTCTTCTTGGTCGCCAAAAATCTAGAAGCAAAGGGTTTCACCGGTGAACAAATCTACCCAGGAAGATGATGCTACGATCGTCGGTGTGGGGTGTGTAAGCATGCCGATGCTAATAAATATGACGAGGACGCTTGAAAAATGGGGATCTACCACCGGACGTGAGGGGGATTGGGTTTTTGGCCGTGGCTGGCCAGAAAGATGCTAGAGAAGGGGCTTTTCTAGGTAGATCTAGGCATGCCAACCATGGGTAAAGGCAAACCCAATCTAGGCTCACTAGAGACAATGGAGAAGACGACCTGGGTTTTTGGGTTTCCTAGCTGTCCGGCGAGCTGGCTCCAGCCGTTGCTTCAGGGGTGGCTAGAGAGAGAGAGAGAGAGAGAGAGAGAGAGAGAGAGAGAGAGAGAGAGAGAGAGAGAGAGAGAGAGAGAGAGAGAGAGAGAGAGAGAGAGAGAGAGAGAGAGAGAGAGAGAGAGAGAACCAGGCCCAACATTTCATTGAGTTTCCAATGTGAGGGGAGGTGCCAATATCAATTTGTCCCCCTTCCGTTAAGTTATGTTTTTTTTTTTAATCTTTTAATTATCGTATTGCCCCTGACTTCAAAGGCCTATAACTTCTTCATTCGGACTGCTTTCGTTGTTCTTTGGCTCGTTGGATTCCATTTTCTAAGTACTATATAATGGTTTCAGTTTTAATTCCAAATTATACTTCTATTAAAAGATATACTTCTTGAAAATTTATAACCTACTCATGGAATAGGAATAGTAAAATTTTAGGGTAAAATTCATCCGAACTCCAATTTCAGTGTTCTTTATGTCATTGGGCTCGATTTTTTTATTACATTCCAAATATTCACGCTTCCACTCAAAATTTCATTTTTATAAAAAATTATTTTCTTTGGGTCAAAAATTCCAATTATATTCCAAAATTTTAATTTCACATAATAATGCTCATAATAGTATTTAGAAAATTTGGGGTTGTTACAAGACAACCCATGATACCACGTCCTATGTACATTGCCCTCTTTTGGCGTGGGTATCTAATCATAATTATCATAAAGCCTGAGTATGTGTGGCCAACCCTACAACCCTCCTAGATAATACTCACCAAGCAAAAACACCCGTCATAAAATAGCAAAAATATGATATAAATCATATGAGTTTCCACGCATAGTTAATCATGAGAAGATTAAATCAAGACATGCTAATACATCATAAATCGTACCTTAAAATAAGGTATAAACCATGTGCAAAGAAAAAGCTATAACGTTAATCATGGATGATGAAGGTAATCTCATGAAAACATGATAGGATTTCATGCTTCAAAGTTTCTAAGTAATTATTTCATGATCCATGAAATTAAGAAATTATTAAATTATTAAATGCAATCACCTACCTCAGAAGCATAAACCGGCTCAACTCGTGCGATCTAAAGTACCTGACAAACCATAGTATCACACTAAGTCATTTACTACTCTCATGGAGTCTTCATTATTCATCTAGATATTTATCCATTCATTTGGTATTATTAAATCCCCAAAAGTATGTTAATCCAAGTGATGATCACTTTGATCTAGTAGCTAATCCTAAATTAAGGGCCTAGATCATCTGATTAACCCTTAATCAAGCTAATCCTGGCTAGATGTTGCTTTTCCTAACATCTAGACAATCATATATCATCTTTGATCATCAATCTAAGTTATGATTTATCAATTAGTGTTCCTTGATCAATGAAGAGTCAATTTCTTTCATCTTATGAAGTTTGAAGATGATCCAATCGTTGGATTGTTCTTTGCTACTCATATGCAACATCTAATCATCAATTCCAATCCTTTCCTTAAAAACCAACCCATTTTCTATGTTTATTTAGTAATTCATGTGTATGTTCATGATTACACTTCAATCTAGCAGTCAGATTGCTCTATGATCAACCAAATTCTCAAGATCACTTTCCTTGATAATCACTTGAGATCTATTCTTCTAATTCACTAGATCATCTTATATATGATGTATAGAATTAGTTTCTAAGGCCTAATCATCAATTGATTGAACTGATCTAGGTTATTGGATAGGATTTTGTGATTTGATTTGCTTACAAGTATTCAGATCAAAGTTTTAATGCTAAATCTAGGTCTGAATCATTGAGACTAAGTCAACAGATGTCTTAGATCATTATTTGGACCTCTCAGAACTCCCACAATTGAGATTTTAATGCTTTAGATCAAATAAATGGTCCAGAATTAATCTTGGATTAATTAAATTAAAAAACGGCGTCATAAGGATGTGCATAATGTAAATAATACATGTACTTAGTGTTTACATACCTTCACCATTTCCCATATTGAATCATTTGTCAAGGAAGGAAAATGTCTCCAAGCCTCAAATGTGACAGGAACCATGCTTTTGGTCAGAGCAGAGGAAACTACTAAAAGCAAGTGCACTCTCACCAATCTCTTCCCCTCTACTATTATATTGGATAGTTTCTTTAATTCCCTTTGACTTCATCCTGATAACCTTTTCCATTATTGTTTGCCCTTTGCCCTTTCTTTTTCGAGTAGTGCTCATGTTAGCCTCTTGTTTATGCTCTTCAATTTGGCCATAATCTTTAGTTTGATGTTCTTCTCATTCCATCATTACAACAAAGAAACACTCAATGATATTAGAACAATGACATAAGAAAGGCTATGTAATTCATTTAAAGAAACCAAACCGATGTTCCCGATAAACACAGCTTAAGTAAAAATAATAATTAAAGGAGACTCCATCTCCATCCATCCAAATGAACATACAGTATCTAACATATGTGGCAAACTAACCTCAAGGAAAACAGCTAAAGGATGCATGAAAGGTATTTGCCTCGCTTACTATAGATATTTGTAAAGGGGCTACAAATCCCATAGACCTTTCATAAGTAGTGATAAGCTTAACTTATGCTAGATGTTCATCTATGTACATGTGCACAATTCATGTACCAAATTCCATCCAATAAAGTTTATGATTCATGTAAAGTTTCTCTTGGTTATTTGCATGCTTGAAGTTCATTAAAATTTTGGTTTTATGATCATGTTTCATGTCTTGAATCACATGCACCATGTCATTTCATGCCTTGTTTGATTTAAGTTTCATGAGTATCTTACTTTTGGAACTTTACCTTTCATGAGTTATACATAATTTTGAGTAGTCCATAAACTATCTTTACTTGAATTCATAAGAATCACTTTAGCTTTTTAGATAGTTTAGTTATATTTTGGTTAGATTCCATGTTAGAAGACTTTTATTCCACACATTTCAGCAATTTTCTTACTCATGAACCATGCGCACAACTCCATGGGTCATACACATGGTGATTGGGTGATTTGTCTTTAAGTGGTTTATTGTTCCCTTGTTTCATGATAGTTTAGCATTACTTGTTTAGTTGTTTGCATCATAGTTTAGCTTTAGAAAATTTCTTTGTTTAGATTTAGAATGTTTTATTTTTAGAAAGTTTTAGGATTAGGAAAGTGTTAGTTTAGGAAAGTTTCATTTTTAACAAGTTTCCTTAATAAAAACTTCCTAGAATCATTCATTTTAGTTCTAATGAAGGTGTCTATTGTCTACATGGAAGGAGGTGCTAGGGGATTTCAAGCATTCAAGTCAATGGGATGTTCATGTTCATGCTATGCTTTTGTATATCCTATCCTTCGGGAAAAAGAGAAACAAGGTTACAAGGATGAGATTCCTAGTATCCTTTGGAGAAGACGGTCTCCTAGAATCCCCTTCGTGGGCTGATTTATTGGGTTTGTTATCATAGAATAAAGACTACAATTTTTGAATAAGATACTTTTTAGGATGGCCCATTAACCTTTTCTTTTACTTGTTTTAAAATTTTCTATGAGTGTGCATCTTTATAAAACATGAACTTCTTCCCATAAGTTTTCTCTCAAAGAAAGTATATACTAAAAGCAAAATTCTAAGAGGAAATGATACTAACATGATGTATTTAATATATGCATGAGAAAGCTCTCTTGAAATCCACCCATTAAAGTATTTATTCAAGGTTAATTCCTTTTAAATGGTGGTATCTACTTCATGCATGAAGAATACAAAAGGCTTTTAATCATTGGTCATGGTTATCGAAGATTAAAGCAAAGACCAGCCAAGATAATGATACATTAACTAATAGCCATCCTTGACAAAACTCATAGAAACATCCAGCTAAATTAATTTCAAATGAATATATGTATCCGATTGAAACTAAGATTCCAAAGTTTACTTGAGCCACAAAATATTGTAAAAACACTCCTAAAGAACTAAAAATATGTGATAACCAAAGAAGTACAAAAACTATACTAATGAAAGAACATTAAGTAAAATAAGATGATAAATTAATTATGAGGTGGGAATGTGGGTGTGTTAGCTTAAATTTTCCCGTCCATTTCATGAGTTGTGCATGTGTGTGCATGTGAGAGAGCATGGTTCTTATCATAAAGTTTTCATGGCCCCAAATTCACATAATTAAAACTTTTTAAATTATTATTTGATGTACATAGTTTAAAAGTGTATACTTTTAAAGACAACATATATTCATCCATATATTCTTCGTAGGGAATACAGTAACTCACTTATTAATCCATAGCTCATGAGAAAAGAGCTAAAAAATATAAATATGGAATTACGGTTCGTGGTTACAAATGGGTTCAGATCTAAGATTTAGGATTCAAGGTTTAGGGTTTAGGGTTCGGGGTTCAGGGCTCAAGTGTTACACTTAATTTTAAATGAATATATGTATTTGAATGTCACTAAGCTTCCAAAGTTTGCTTGCATCACAAAATATTGTAGAAAAACTTTGAAAGAACTAAAAATATGTGATAATCAAAGAAGTACAAAAATGATACTAATAAAAGAACATTAAGCAAAATAAAATGAATAATTAATTATGAGATGTGTTACACTTTTAAAGTCATTTTTTAGAAAACAACTTTAAAAGTATTCACTTTAAAGTTGAATTTATAAAATAAAAAAAAATTCAAAATATATACACCTTTTATATTAGTATCTACAATATCTAACAATTAATACATAATGAAGAGGATTTTTTTTATAGTCAACATTGATTCATGCATTCTTCGTACACACATATAGCTCACTTACGAACCCATATAACTCATGACAAAAGAGTTAAAAATTATAAATATAGAATTATATACATATATATATATTGCAACTGACAAATATACATATTCCACATACAAAATATATATTATTTTCAAACCCAAGCACCTTCCTCACCATTGCCATGCACATAATCCTCATTCTCACCAAGTACTGCTTCAAATGATGGGATTGTCTTTGTAATGTATGGGTAATTTATTTTAGTATCCCCTAGATCGCCTTCGCCATAAAAATCCCTCGACGTAATGATACAACAGTTGACCATCTCTTATCACGTTTATCTTATAGGTAAAATACTTGTTTTGCTTGAGATGCCAAAATAAAATGATCATTTTTATAGTTGATCCTATTAAGGTCAACCAATGTCAATCCAAGGGCATCAATTTTGATGATATTGTGTTCCACCCAATTGCACTTAAACAAAACCACAGTTATGAAAGTATAATCCAAGGCCCAAATCTCTCTTATAACCCCATAATAAATATCATCTGCTACTACTGGCCTGTTATCCTTTGAACTTGAAAAGAATGTAGCATTGGCAACTAAGCTAACTTCACTATTCTATTGCATTCTTGATTTATCACGGTCTTTCTTGTAAAAGCAATAACCATTGATGGCATATCCGCATATTTTATTACTTTTGGCCATGGTCCCATTGCCATCCAAATTTCAATGTTTCTAATATACCATTGTCAGCTACTTCTCACTGATCTTGAATCTATGTACATTCATATTAAGTAGGCTTATGTAAGATAAATATATGCATAAAGAATGTAGTTTTTTAACTTAATTGAGATTTCTTATATTTTACCTTCTTACACAACCAATTATTGAAAGTGCTACAATGCACAAATTGTAGTCACTTCGGTTTCTTTGTGTAACTGGGATTCTTTTCCTTGAGTACATCCATGTGTTCACTACATACACACCCAATTTAATTAATAGAGTAATCATAGAAAATGTAATGTGTGTGTGTGTAAAGAATGTAGTTTTTTAACTTAAGTGAGATTTCTTATATTTTACCTTCTTACGCAGCCAATTATTGAAAGTGCTACAATGCACAAATTGTAGTCACTTCTATTTCTTTGTGTAACTGATTCTTTTCCTTAAGTACATCCATGTGTTCACTGCATACACACCCAATTTAATTAATAGAGTAATCATAAAAAATGTAATTAACCATCAATAATTAAATTTAACATAACTGCATGCATGCATGATCAACTTACTCAATGTAAGGTTGGACTTCGCCAACATTTTAACACATGAAGTTATGCCTAGTCTCGTTCTTTATCAACAAATAATACACAACCACTTGATAGAGGTTTGCCAACCTTTGGATCATGAAATGCAACCGAATGTTTCTTATAACCCCACAAGACATTAATGTTTTCAACCTGCTTCTAATACCCGATGTCCCGTCAACATCTTTGATGGTATCCTTGTCTCTACACTCCCATTAAATTCTCCCTTCTTAAAATGATATCGATGGTCTTTGTGCAACCATCTTCTCGCCCAAGGAATGCCATTTTTCTACCATGTTTAAGTCATATAGCACATGTTTGATCACTATAGATAGCACAAGCATTGTATCCCTTCATAGTACATCCAAACAAATTACCATATGTAGGGAAGTTGCTTATTATCCACAACACTATAGCCTTTTGGGAAAATGACTCTTTTCTGTATGCGTCATATGCTTCAATGCCTACATCCCATAATGACTCTAGATCATCGATCAAGGGAGACAAGTATATGTCAATGTCATTCTCTCAAGTTGCTTTGGATCGATATCTATATAGTTAGCATCATGAACTTCCTCTTCATACATAGAGATGGTGGGAGGTTGTAATAAACTAATATAACGGGCCAACAACTATACTTGCTACTCATAGAACCATGAGGATTAATCTCATCTACAGATAATGTTAGTTGTAGGTTTTTGGGTTCTTCACCAAAATTAAGCCACATTAAGTCTAAGAGTTTCCATGCTGGGCTATCTAGTGGATGGCGTGAAAAGCTATCACTACTGTCATTAGCATGACACACTAATTTCTTTGCTATTTTTGTTATACGAAACATTCTTTTGAACCTTGAAATAAGAGAGAAGTACTATAGAACCTTTGCAGGAATGCCTCGTAACTATCTCAGCTTGAATTCTTCTTTAACTTCCATCTTGGCTATCCACAAGTTGGGCATATAGTTTTATCCTTGAGCTCCTTCTTATATAAGATGCAACATTAAGACACACATGTATCTTCTCATACTTCAACCCTAGTGCAGCCATGGTTTTCTTTACTTCCCATGCAGTCGTGGCTAATTTATTATTCTTCAATAGCATCTTACCGACTACTTTCAAGACTTTTGTAAAACCTTGATCTAAAAATCCAAATCTTGATTTCATGTTGTGAAGTTGTACCACTACGAACAGCTTGGTATAATCTTTACACTCAGGGTACAACAGCTCATCAACTTCCTCTAATGTATTATGAAATTGTTCAGGATCATCTTGGAAGTCATCATATGCATCTAGAAACATTGGCACAGCCTATACTATCGTCTCCAACACTCCCTACTATGTCTTGATCATATCTTCCAAGCCTTATCGAGGGCCTATACAGAAGTTCTTCTCCATGCCAAATCCATGGGTGGTAGCTTTTGATGTCCTTGTCACAGTTATCCAAACATATTTGTCCATTATCACAAGAAATCGAAGTAAATTTGTGTGGAGACTGTAAGACATGAAAAGATTAGGTTAGGCATTTTACCAAACATCAGATATGCATGAATTAGAAGTATTTAAAATAACTACATTTCGTGGAAATTTTCAATTAACAATGAAAAAGAAAAGAAAAATAAGACAGACATATTCATGAATGAAATTAAATTTCAAAATAAAAATTTCCAACCCACAACTTTGTAAAAATTCTTCAAATATATATGCATGATACATATGAGCCAAACAAAGAGATACTAACCAAGACTCAAAAATTGATATTGTTCTAAATTTGTGAATGTAGTTACAATTCACAAGAGGTATTTGGTTCAAAGTAGGGAAAAAGAAATTTTGTTTAGATTTTGTGCACAAATACTAAACATAGAGCAAGAAGGCAAGGCAAAAGTTGAAGAAATAATTCTTAAAACAAACATAATTTTGAAGTTGTTTCCTTGAAACAACTTTAAAAAAAAAAAAATTAAACAACTTTAAAAGTCCATGCTTTTAAAGTCATTTTCTTGTAAACGACTTTAAAAGTGTGGACTTTTGAAGTCATTTTTGAAAAATGCCTTTAATAATTTTTACATTTTCACATTAAATATATATTTATTTACTTTTTCTCATTACAACCTTACATAAATACAAAATGAAATTGATTTTACAAACACAAACATATATAATACATATACATAAACAAACACGACAACAAGGAAATCAAATTATTTTTTGATTACATCCAATGTTACATATATATATATATATATATCAAATATTACATATTATTAGATCTTATTAATACAAGATCAAATAGCAAATATGCTCCTTTTCATCAAAATCTGGCCTACTATTTAGGTGACCCCCATTCTGTAGAGAGAGAGAGAGAGTGTGTGTGCTTCAATTTTTTTGGCCAAAAGTTGATGGCATAACTACTATTCTTCATAAAACACTAATTTTGGGTGAGAACCACAAATTGTAATGTTCTCCTTTTCTTCAATAGTGAGGCTTGGAGAGAGAAGCAATTATCATTTTCAATGAAATCATATGATTTTTACAAATAACAACAATCTAACTGACTTCTGAACCTCATAATCTATAGTGAGAAAACCCACATGATCTACAAAATGAAAACAAAGAGAGTTAGCTTATAACAACAAAGGAATTCATGGTTTAAAAGAAGTTAAAGTTTAATTACATAATCAATCAAAATATAAAAATGGAAAGCAAGAATGAAAAAGGAGAGAAGCATAGAGACCAAAGAGGAAGCCGTCATGCTACCATGAAAAGAGAAGAGGTCACAAGAAAATGCAATGTTGACAGCTATTTATAAATGAACTAGGGCTTTAGATGTCGTATAGTAATAAACAACTTAAAAATGATAAGCTTTTGAAGTCGCTTTGTATCAAACGACTTTAAAAGTTCATCCCCGCGTAACATTAATCATCATGCCAAATCTCTTATCATACTTTTAAAGTCACTTAGAATAAATGACTTTAAAAAAGGGTGACTTTTAAAGTCATTTTATATTAAATGACTGTAAAAGTCTTTAACTTTTAAGTCATTTTTTATTAAACGAATTTAAAAGTCCATGCCCGCTAAATATAATACATCTCGCTAAATTTTTCGTGATACTTTTGAAGTCTCTACGTAAAATGACTTCAAAAGTTATTGATTTTTAAAGTCTTTTTCAACTAAACAACTTTAAAAGTACATAAATTTTGAAGTTGTTTAATTTTAAATGACTTTAAAATGCTTCCCACAAAAAGTTCCATCTCCGTGCAGCTTTAAAAAGTCGCTTACAATTAAATAACTTCTTAAGTCGATATATTTAAAGTTGTTTATTTTAAAACAACTTGTAAAATATTTATGAAGTCAGCAGTCAAATAAGTGACTTCTTTATGCCGACTTTAAAACCCTCATGTGTAGTAGTGTATAAAATAAAATAATAAAATAAAAAATAACCCTTTATAAAGATGAGAAGTTAGATTTTTTTAATATTCAGCTAAAGTTTTTGAACTTTAGATTATTAATAGAGTTGTATACAATTAGTTCACTATTATATTCTTTTTCTAAAGTGTCTCATGAAAAATTAAACTCTAAACATTAATTGCACAAAATAGCCAAATATAGCTTAAGTTGAAGAGGAAAATATAACTTAGAGATCTTGACGAAGATTTGTAGAGACATAACCCAAGCGACTTTTGAGCCATTCTTCCCTTTTTGAGGGTTATAAATTAAAAAAATTCTTTAGCAAACATTGTTTCTTTGTTGGGCTCATTATTCTTGATCCAGTCAACTATTGAGAAATCACAAAAACTATACCATATATTTCTCTTAAGTTTATGATTATTCTCAAGTAATATGAAACCTAGGAAATAATAGAGGTCATCCTTGGTAAAACTCAGAGCCTCCCTATATTATTTTCTATTAGCTAACCCCTTGAGCCTTTTAAATATCAACCTTCTCTTTGTTAGCTAAACAACCTTTACCTATATTGAACTCCAATAATATATACATTACCCCTTTGTTTGGAAATATCTAGAGAAGATTGAAGATTATTTTTGAAAATGTACAAACAATACAATTCAACAAATGAAATAAAAAGAAAAGAAAAATTCAAAAAGGATGTATGCAAAGTCAAGTGAAAAAGAAAGAAAAGAGATAACCAATAAAAAATAAGAATGTTTACTTTTGTAAGAAAAAATGATAAAGTTGTGAATATACTAATGGAAGACCTTTAAATATTTTCTAGACAACTTTGTTTCCCTTTATACCCATTCTTTTGATAACCCCTACCTAAAACTACAGTCCATCCTAATAGAAGTCCTAACTTGATCTTAGGAGAAGTATAGTTTGAATACAGCTAAGAAAGAGCAAGAAATTGGGTAGAGTGTAACATTCTTAGTAGTTGATATCCTTTCATGAGATCATTACCATTCCTTCAAGTTATCAATCTTTTTGTATGAAGTATGTTGTGAGGCCTTTGGAGTTGATGAACAACATTTTACTCACATATTAATGAGAGATTTATACCTTTTTGGGTGACTTCTTTCTAAGTGACAAATATATCTTTGAGAATTGAAGTCAAAGCATACACTTGGATGGTAATTTAGGTTATATTTGACTTAGAGACTATAATTATATAGTAGCTTTAACACACACTCACCTTCAGAAGTTTAATGAAATAATGAGATATCTTTCACATAAGGGTAGGATTTTGAACATTTCTATTCATCTTTATCACCAAGATAAAGTTAGGAATTAATATAAGCTGAATAAAAGAAAAAAAAATTCAAATGAATAAAGGAATTTCATAAAGTTGAGAATTTTGTGGGTATATTCACTACAAACCCTTACGAGGCATAACTCGCCCACTAGGGCTAACCTAGGTGTTCAAGGGCTTGTTTGCATGTGCTGAATGCAATTGTAAGTAACTACAAAAGTGCCACTTTGTACCAGTTTTTGAAAAATGATTTTTCACATATTTTGCTCGTGCCTAGTAAAATACAGGTTGTGGATGTGATAAGTGTCTAAATTTGAATAAAAACTTCCCAATTAGTTACCCATGTGTTAAAACGTATAGGGGTAAATTAGGATTTTTAGACCAAAATTTATAACACATGCATGTTTGACCAAATGAAGCAAAAGTTTGATATTTTGTAAGTCTAGAGGCTAATCTAAGGTAAGTATGTAATTAATCATATTTTTTTAAGATTTAATTAGATTTTTTACCTTCTGTAGCAAAACAAGATGGTGATCCAATGGCCAAGATTGATCAAGATGAACATTGAAGATCAAATTCAAAAGATCAAGTCAAACCATTCAAGCCAAGGTATGGACTAAGAAGTCAAATCAAGGAAGCTTCCAAAGCCAGCCAAGGAAGCTTCCCTCAATTTGATCAAGAAGTGGACCAACCGTCTCTATATGATCTAACAAAATGTGTGGTAGTACACGATGTCATCATGTTACCACCACCTCAAAATACAAGGTGGAGAAATTATATTGAGTATCGTGAAATACCGAAAATGGGGGATCACCAGCTAGAGGTTTAGACTAAGTTAGATTAGACGGTTAGAAAATTTAGTTTAACTGCTAGGTCTAGGTTTAGATGGTTAGATTAGTTATAGGCCATGTCCTGCTAAACAAGGTAAACTTAACGCTCACCGAAAGGTAACCCAAGATTTTTTAGAAAGTCTCATTATTCTTCATTACCTTTTTATAATTTAGATATGTTATATTCAAAAGACTGAGGACAATGTTTAGTTTTGGCTATGGGTTGTTAAAGACATACATGAGATTTCTAACTTTTCTTAAAGATATAGAATTTTAAAAGAAATCTTGAGTCCTTTACAAAGTTTAGTATTTAGCATCCGAATATTTAGCTAACCTTTTTGAACTTTGGCTTATTAACGAAGTTGTATACAATTAGTTCACTATTGTATTCTTTTTCTAAATTGTCTCATGAAAAATTAAACTCGAACATTAATTGCATAAAAGAGCTAGATATAATTTAAGTTGAAGAGGAAAATATAACTTAGAGATCTTGAAGAAGATTTATGGAGAGTTATACCCAAGTGAGTTTTGGGCCATTCTTCCTTTTTTGAGAGTTATAAATTAAAAAATTTCTTTAGCAGACATTATATCTTAGATGGTCTCATTATTCTTTATCTTGGTCAACTATTGAGAAATCACAAAAAATTGATCATCCTCTAAGTAATATGAAGCTTAGGAAATGTTAGAGGACATCCTTGGTAAAACCTAGAGCCTTTATCTTTCCTTATATTATTTTCTATTAGTTGGCCCCTTGAGCCTTTTAAATATCAGCCTTCTCTTTGTTAGCTAAACAACCTTTACCAATATTGAACTCCAATATTATAGCCATTACCCATATCTTTTGGAAATATATAGAGAAGATTGAAGAATATCTTGGAAAATGTATGGACAATACAATTAAAGAGATGAACCAAAAAGAAAAGAAAATTTCAAAAAGACTATATGCAAAGTCAAGTGAAAAAGAAAGAAAAGGGATAATCAATGAAAAGGAAGAATGTTCACTTTTGAGAGAAAAAATGGAAAAGTTATGAATGCACTGATAGAAGACCTTTTAAATATTTTTCAGATAAACTTTATTTACCTTTATACCCATTCTTTTGATAACCCTTACCTAATCTTACAGTTCATCCAAATAGAAGTTCTAACTTGATCTTAGGAGAAGTATGGCTTAAATACAGTTATGAATGAGTAGGGAATTTGGTAAAGCATAACAATCTTAGTCGTTGATATCTTTTTATGAGTTCATTACCGTACCTTCTAAGTTATCATTCTTTTGTATGAAATATGTGAGACTTTTGGTCATGATGAATAACATTCTACTCACATATTAATGAGAGGCTTACACCTTTCACCATATTACCCAACAAACCATTCAAAGTGTTACACGCACTTGTATTGCATGCACAATGCATCACCTACATGTTTCATACATTTAATAGGGATAGAGACAAATGGCTAGGACTTTATGCACATGGACCCAAGCATCATATAAGGCTACACTTGCAACCCAATATTATTCACATTTATCCAATCTTAAGAAGCTGCTTATGGTAAGCTACTTGATGAGGACAAAACAAAGCCCAAGCATCCCATGTGCACTCCTTTAAGGGGAGAGCTACTTGAAAAGACAAGAAGCGGCTCTCTCTCCTCCTTTCTTTAATCAGTGCACCACACACATGTTCTTGAAATTCTTTTTATATGCTTAAGAAACTTCTTGAAGAAGACAAGCCAAGCAAGAGCCCCCCTTTTTCTTTTATTCTTCAATGGATGAGAAAGTTCAAGACTTACCTCCTTATGATCCCATGTGAAATCAAGCAAGGAACTCTTCAAGCAAGCACCTCTCCACCTCCTCCAGGAAAAAAACAAAACATTAGCAACTTTTCCACCTCCTTGTATGATTTCAACGTGTAAAAGCCTAAGAAAGCACCTCCTCTCTAAGCAAGCACTCTTCAATCCCTAGTTTATGTTCACATGTAAGCACAAAGGGGGAGGGGTGAAAGTGGGGAATTCATGCATGGGTTTCTTTTCTTATTGTGTTTCATGTAGTGGAAAAGAAGATGGAAGTTTCCTATTGGAAACTCCCTTCTATCCCCATATTTTTGCCTCCTCTATCCCTTTATCCTTTCTCCTTATCACATCTAGGAAGCTTTCATTGAAAAAAAAACATGTAACATTTCTTTTGAAGTGCATTCTAATGTAACCTAGGATGGATGGTTGAGATCAAGTGTGATGCTTGGCTCAAATGGTGAGATGGGATGCTATGACATACTAGGATTTTCATGTTTTTCCTTCTTCATTCCCTACATTGGCTAATGTTTCAACCCTAGGATGAATTATTAAGATCTCCTTGAAGTCCCTTATCCAAAAGGACATTATTTTATGGCCCATTCCTTCTCATCCTTCAGATCGTATGCTTTAAGATATATGGCTAGGATTCCATAGAGATTTTCTTATCCAAACTAATTCTCCTCCTTTATTTTCTCTTCAGCCCACCATTTTTATCTTCAACCAATGAGATTAAAGTAAATACATCTTTCACACCTAAGGAGAACACATTTTCTCCTCCGTGAAAATTGGTAGGCCGTCTACTAAAATTTTTCTCCACCAATCATAGCTCGCCTTTCTCTCTCGTCCATGGCTTCTCTATATTGGTCAAACCTAACTCAAATGGCTTCTTATTGGTTGTTTTAGGATGGTCTTAGATGTGGAATGATCTTAGCCACTTTTTCTTGAATTTTTTAGATCAAAACTAATCATAGATTTCTCGTTTTTTGTCTCTCATCCCTCATTTTTCTCTAGCAATCATACTCATCCCTTCATGCATTCCATGTGGATTTAAGCCGGATGTACCACCTTTGCATGAAAATTTCATGATACACATGTAGGTGGTTCCTATTGTAAAGTCTAGAGAGAGAAAGTGTTTTTAGTCTCCGAAGGGCCTCGGTTTGAGTGTACTTCATATGTGTGCTTCCTTTGATATGTGTGGCTCTCAAGCTTCACTTAGGCATGTTTGCATACATGAAAGTTCTTTCACCTTATGTTTTGATATTTACTTCCTTTTTGCTCAAATAAGCTTAGGCAATGTTTCTAGCGTTTCTAACTATGCTGAAAATGATAATACCCATTCTCGCATTCTAAACTTTTGAACTTCATTAAATTTGGTAGGTGGGCCCATGTTGATGCTCAAAATCTAGATTATCCATCATTTAAGGTTTCAAAAGCCAAAAAATCTTCTTCTTTTTTACAATTGTACCCAAAGTCCTATAAAATGTGAAAATAACCTTAATTAGTGATTTTTATAATAAAAAAAGGGCTAAAACATATTAAATATAGAGATTTTATGTAATAATTATATTCCTATCACCTCTATACACAGGAGCTCCGTGCACGGGCTGCCCTTTTTCATACTTGTTAGTAGTATTTTGATCTTTATAAACTCCACTTTAAAGTTATGCTAGTTTCTTCTAATGCATTTCTTGTGGTATATGATAGTTTCTTAGTGATAATTCCTATCCGTGTTTGTATATTTTAAAGTTATTTGTTTTTTTTTCCTTGACAAGTTGTAATTGCTTTTATATTCATCTTAATTCAGTTTTTGTAGAAAAATCTTATGAAAAGCCCTATACTTTTGACAAAAAATTAATAAAAGCACAAAAATTTTGGATGTTTAAGAAAAGGCTTGAACTTATGACTATTTTTCATATATGGCATAAGCTATTAAGAAGTTAAATGGTGTTGTTTTTTGTCAGTGTGTTATGCTATGTTCCATTTGCCTTGATGAGCTAGCGAATTGACTTGCCACATGGAACTTGATGGAAGCTAGAGTAAATTTTAAAAATCAAGCAACTAGGCCTACAATTTTTTATTTTTTTTAATCATTTATCAAGGCAAGTCAATTTGCCAATGCTCCAAATAAAATGCCACACTTGTTAACAACTTATGCCATATTTGAAAAAAGTCTCAATTCAAGGCTTTTTCTTTAACACTCAAAAAGTTTGTGCTTTTATTGAATTTCTTTCAAAATTATAGGCCTTTCAATAAAAAAAAATTTGAGATTTTTTATATCACTTGAGAATGATTCAAATATTACATAATTAGAGCCAAGTTCAACTTCAACTCATATTCAACAACGGAGATTATACTACAACGAACAATATATAGAAATGGTTATTGCATTGTTTTTGCCTTTTGAGTTACAAATCATGAAGGAAATGATTATAGTGCTATTTGTAGGAGTACACATGATTTGTTTGAGCTCTAAGGAGCTACTAAACTTTGTTAGAAGTTAAAAATTACAAATTACTATTTGTTTATATGAATCAATAGTAATATATATATATAGTTACAATTATTAGATATGGAAGTTTGAAATTTTTTGTATTTTTCCTTTTTAGAAATTTTGAAAATGTCTCTTAATTATTATTTTAATTTTAATTTTTAATTCAAAATTTTCAAATAGTATTAGCGGCTGTTATTCTAGACCAAGGTTGGTACTATATCTAGTATGGTATTGACAACATTTATAGAGACCTATATCACAAACATAAAAATGGTTGGGAGAAGCTAAGGTTTGCAAGTATAGGCAGAGAATGAAAATGCAAATAGGTTCGAGTTATGGAAGTATGTTTCCAAATGGTCATTAATGAGGCATTTCAGGCTTCAACTAGAGTACATGAATTTTAGAGAGAATGAGCTTTTCATCCTTCAAATGGAAGGTTCTAGTGCTGGAGTACCATCAACTTCCATATCTAGGCCAATGATAAAACTTATTTTGCTTCAAAGATGGCTAGGATTATGTATCTATATATTAAGTGTTGTATTATAAGTGAATGAGAACTGTCTGCTAAGATCCTATCCGAATGGTGCTTTCAAGATAAAATGGTTGACATTATGAGACTTGTTGCAGATTTTAGCAACACATTGATTTATCACTTGTTTAAGGTCTTCCCTCTAGAAGACGGTGAATAAGAAACATGTAAAATAAATTAGAAAACAGTCATATGCAATGGAACAAAAAGAGAGCCGAATGAATAAATTTTTATACACTGCAAAAGCATCACACAAAGGTTCCATATTAAATATTTTCATTATGGAGAGGAAATAAGCATCTCACACACAAAATGGCAATCAACAGACAAATGGCTAGTAAAACGGCACAATACGATGAAAAGAAAAAACACATACTTCTGACAAAAAGAAGGTTCCGCCAAGATTTGAACTATGGTTGCATTCAAAGTCCCATATCCTAATCACAAGACCATGGAACCACTTGACTAATAAAACTTATTCTTTAAGTAATTCTAACCTAGTCACACGACTACAATTTTT